>JABSMS010070295.1:0-42550 GCA_018902275.1 Aleiodes sp. PSUC_FEM 10030003
ATTTTTCAATTTGTCCCTATTCAAATATTTTTTTTTTTTTCAATTTTTAAATATTCACTTTTTTATCTCGATTTTAAATCGGAACGAACGACGATTATTCTTCCACTCACCTTCATCATTTGACCTCAACACGGATAAACGAAAAAAATCGGTGGAATTATCGTGGAATTAATTTTTTAACGCACCTCATTTCATGAATGGAGACTCTCGAATTATAAAATAAAAATAGACATTTATAAAATATGGGATAATCAATGAAAAAAATTATCGAAACTTTATTTCAATTGAATTCGTACGAAAAACTTTAGATGGCATTGAATTTGTGCGCATGCGTAGAAGTATAAAAAAAAAAACATCGAGCATGTCAACACGTCAACGTCGGCAATTTGAGCTACATAACCTCATGTGATAAGTGTTCTTCCCATCTATAGGAAATAATCATTAATCACTAAAAATGTGCGTTTGAAATATGAATTATAATTATCGCATTGGATTAGAGAACTGTCCATTACGAAAGACAAATCAAAGTATTGCATACTTCCAGTCAATTTGTCATTGACAAGAACTGAATTTCCTGAGGTAAAGTAGTATTATTACTATTGTCAATATCCTCTAAATGTATGATTCTTTAATGAATGACATTAACTGTTCAATAATTTCTCCTGTTAATACTTTGAATTCACTTTTTTAAAAATAGCAATTTCGATCTATCTTAGGCAATTTATAAAGATGCAGCGACCCTCGTTGACTCTGATAGTGTCCGGCATTTTTTTGGCCTACATAGCTCACGCAATTTACAGTATATCTTTACTATTCATACCACCACCATGTGAAGCTGGAAAATTATGTTTAAAATCATATCTCAATTACAAACCAAATCTACAAGCTCATATGTTCGTTTCAACGAGTGCTAGTCCAAGCTCCAATGAAATTTATAACATTCATTCCGAAGTGAATTTTGATTACAACATTCCAAAAGAAATGTGAGTGGAAGGAGAAACGATTTTTCTGGAGAAAGATCCAAAAAAATTGATTTATTAGAGAAAATAGATTAATATTTTTCGAAATGAATTTCAGGCGAATGAGTGTCCAAATTCCACAAAAAACACGACAAAATGGTACTCTATTCCTCCACATAATTCTTGTCCCAGAGTTGGCAGAAAGTAAACATCAAGATTATTCATTCGTTAATTTACAAAAGGTAATTTATTAAATACCAATGGTCTCAAATCGAATTCCAACGGCGTCAAGAATGTTCACGATTAATTAATCGAAATTTATTATAACTTTGAAATGTTTCTATCTAATTTACTTTTGAATTATTCATTCCTAGAATCGTTACTTTGTCATGACAAGGATAAAACTCACCCAATTCGCAGTACCTGAAGCAGAGACCTTTCAATTACTAGGTGAAAAAACAATGACGAAAAGAGCTAAGATGCTTGAAAACAGAGCAAGGCCGGTATCACACTTGCGGAGTCGTGTTACATTCACAATTGTGACTGACGCCGAAGAATTACCTGCTCAAAAACTTCCTTATGAACTCATAAGCAGTCTCAGGTATTCTTTCCATAATGAAATAATAAAATAGGTTAAATTAATTTTATGTTCCTAATTTTTTTTCCTAAATTGGCTATTGAAATATCGTAAAAGGCAATTGAAGTAAAGAACTTTTCATAAGAATTATTTTCCTTCAGAAAAATTGCAACTCTATAATAGGTTAATGAACAAAATCTTCCATCTTTCTTAGATTTTAAAATGGCCTGGATGAAGTGTCTAGAAAAAAATGTTTTCACATTTTTTTCAGATAATTTTTTATCTATAAAGTACCATTTCGTAGTTTCTAACTTACGCTTCGTAGAATGTTTAGAAAAAAATAAACACCTAAAACTTATTGATTTTTTTCTGAATTGGGCTTGATAACAATTTGAGTAGTTTGATGAATAATTTACCTGATTATTCGTTTAATTAGAAAACGAATAATTTAGTGGCCTTGCATACGATCAGATGGCCGCCATTGCTGTCGGAAATTCACTTTATGAAAAAGACGAATTGCACGTCACATGAACAATGGATTATTAAACACTTGGTCAATCGCACTTTTCGCTATTTTCAGTAATTGTGTAACACTACTGTCGTTATAATTGCATGAATATTGAGGACGTAAGTTTGGAACTACGACCCGAAGCGTACAGTAAACTACCGCAAGTAGAGCGCTCTAGTCGTATAAAAATTATCTGGAAACATTGAAGGTACTCTATTCCGGCCTTAATACATTAATTAATCTTCTATTTCCATCATTTAGCATTTTTTAGTTATTTTATTCCCTTTCAAGATTTACTCCCGATGGTATATTCTTACCAATAATTAACTACGATTTCCTCCAAACTCGATATCGAGACCTTGTACAAATCAACAACGATGATCACATTATGAATTTGACTGTTTCCTACTCACCAACATCTATGGGGCTCTTGAGACTTGTTCTCCAAGTGAAAGCTGCCATGGAAGGTATGAAGGGTTTAGGTTTCTCTGACAAAGATATTGATGAAGTTAAAGGCATATACGCTGATACTAATTTATACCTACTGGCTGCAACTATTTTCATTGCGGCGATGCACGTAAGAGATGGAAGACAAATTTTTTTCAATCAATTGTGAAACTCGAGGGTGAAATTTTTCATAAAAACTCATTTTTATCCTCCAGATATTGTTCGATTTCCTTGCATTTAAAAATGACATAAATTTTTGGAGGAACAGAGGTAGTTTCGAAGGCCTAAGTATTTCCACCGTAATTTGGCGTGGTTTTAGTCAAACAGTTATTTTCTTCTTCCTATTGGATGAAGGATCGTCTCTACTTGTTCTTATACCTGCTGGAATTGGCACTTTGATAGAAGTAATTCTCCTTTTTTATATCCAACAAAAAGTACTATCATTCATATTATTGTGCTCTTGGAGTATACAATAAAATTTATGGTTTGTTGAAACAGATCTGGAAGATAAAGAAAGTCTTGAGACTCCAAGTATCAATACGCAGTGGATTAATACCAAAAGTGAATTGGCACAAGAATGAAAAAAGCGAACATGGAGAAAATAAAACACGTGAATTTGATGCTGAGAGTATGAGATATTTATCATATATTCTTTATCCACTGGTGATTGGAGGAGCGATTTATTCCCTCTTGTATCAACCTCATAAAAGGTAAAAAAAAGTTATTCTAGGTGGTGATTTTCATTAATTCATCGAAAAGTCTGGATGAAATTTATAATCTTCAATTAACTGTCTATTCAGTTGGTATTCGTGGACGATAAATTCCCTTGTCAATGGAGTTTACGCTTTCGGATTCCTCTTCATGCTGCCACAATTGTTCATCAATTACAAATTGAAATCCGTAGCACACTTACCCTGGCGTGCATTCATGTACAAAGCGTTTAATACATTCATTGACGATGTTTTCGCATTCATCATTACAATGCCAACGTCTCATAGAGTTGCTTGCTTCCGTGATGATGTTATTTTCCTCATTTATTTATATCAACGATGGTAAATATCTTCTCCTTACGAATATTTTATGCCTGAATTCAACTTTAATATCAGTTTTGTTAGAATATCTCTTAATCTGAATGAGTCAAAGACGGTCTTGATTTCTGTTGGATTCCGTGAAAATATCGGGAAAAAAAGATCATTTCAAATAGAAAGTGATTACAGTAGATTCAACACTTCATCGCTTAGTTTTTCTTTCAATATGTAGATATTAGGTGAAATGGAGAGACCATTCTAGTAATCCTTCTGTGTAGCTGAAATTTTTTCTA
Organism: Aleiodes sp. PSUC_FEM 10030003; assembly: GCA_018902275.1. Lineage (NCBI taxonomy): Eukaryota > Metazoa > Arthropoda > Insecta > Hymenoptera > Braconidae > Aleiodes > Aleiodes sp. PSUC_FEM 10030003. The sequence goes on from JABSMS010070295.1 coordinate 3,813, forward strand.
CTTTATGTGTATTTTGAGATATTCTATAACAACTGATTACAAAAAGAAATCGATTTCTTTTTTTTCATCATATAACTAGTGGATTATTTTCGTATTCCAATTTTTTCCAAAATCACATTTCAGGCTTTATCCAGTAGATAAGAGTCGTATTGACACAACGACAATCACCGAAGAACCGATTATGCCTTCAGCTACCAATAAGAAAACTTCCGACAAGAAAAAAGACTAAGAAGTGTTTATAGAAGACTTTATGCATTAAAAAAAAATTCAATAGTGTAGCTATTTTTAACAATACATTTATAATATTTATATAGCAAAATAATTCAAATGTAATAAAAACTCAACAATTCCAAATTCAACTGATTTCTTTATTTGTTAAACAGTAGTTGTTCTATTTGGATCATCATTTTGGCTAATTTGTGCTGATTTTGGTCTTTCGGCAAGACAACGTATTTGTAATTGCATTGATGATGTAACTTTGTTCAATAATGCTTCAATTCGTGATGCATCTGCACTGTTTCTTGGTGGTGGTACAGCATCGAGTGCTTCTTCAAAGAATGTTCTGTTTGAAATCAACCAAAATATTGTTTCTTCGATTTATTATTCCATTAAAAATCATTGATAATTTATATCTTTCTTTCAATGTTTAATTACCTAGCGCGAGGAGTACTATAAATTGACAATGCATTACTCAACAGCATAATATCAGCCCTAGCTTGAATTACTCCAGAAGACCCGAAATTTCTCACGCATGTCATTAGTCTTGCTAATTCTTCGGCAATTGTCTCGACAATGTGAGCTAAAACTCGTTTCAACAGATCGGGAGATACTCGAGTCACCTGCAAAAAAAAAAAACATGAGGATTTGCCTTAAAATCTCCCAAGTCCGAATGTTGAATTGATCCTTTGGGAAAACTTCAAGTGGAGGAATTAAAAAATTGAATTCATTAGAGCGTTGATTTTCCAATACTATTACCTCAGCATGAACAGCGATAAGATTAGCTAGTGCTTCCTGTGCATAAGGCCTAATGTGTGTAGGATCAACATCAGAATCCCATTCAAGACCACCAAGGTACATGCTGGGTTCGATTGTTCCAACAAGTGGATCACATCTTCTCTCTAAATATGCATCCAAAACTGCAGTATCTAGGGTCTCCAGATGTGTCCAGTCTTTCTGCCAGCCTTCAGCGGCAGATAAATCTGGGTATCCACGTGATTGTAAAGCCTGTACTACTCGAGGTAAAACTGTGTTTAATGTATATCGAATATTGCTCAGAGTGATCAATAAACATTTTTCCCAAGTCTGTAAGAATGAAAAAAAAAAAAAAAATGATTTTTTAATTTTTGGAAAAGATTTTCCTATAATTAAAACAATCAATTAGGCACATTTTTCTAAGTGAAGAAATATCGTACCGGAGATGCTGGGCCACGTTTATTATCCCTTGTTCTGTAGCAAGAAGGTGAGCTCACAAGCTGAGAAACAGATGGATCATCTTCATCATTGGCTTCTTCACTACCACTGAATGCAAGCTGCTGTAGGCACCTGGAGAATGCAACAAAAAGTGTTTTCACAGCATTATAGAAGAGAGCTTGTGCTGCAACATTATCTAAAAGAGATGTCTCCCTCGGGCCACAGGCAATGGCAGTCTCCCGAGCGAGTTCAGACACCTCCATGACCATTCTTTCAAATAAAAATGGCTGAAACAAACATCAAATTAATTCATTTTCCCACGATTTTGAAGAATATTTCTATTTAATACTTTTTTACCAATTTCGTTACACCACCATCTTCGTTTGGAAGATATTCTAACAGCCATGTTTCGTTTCTCTGAAGACCAGCAATATTATCAGCAGTTTGCTTGAATAATGCTATTAAGCACTGTAATCTACATAGAAAAAAAATGTGACGTAATGATAATTTAATAATCGATTTTCGTTGATAATTACCTCAGATCGAATAAAAATTTTCCAAAAATATCTAAAGCTTCACTGGGTAAATCTAGATGTATTAAAGCAGCATACATTTGTCTTGCACATCTCAAACTGTGAAGTAACCATGCTGTTGTCATACTTGTACCGCAGGACTCTCTCATTGCTTCACTTGCATGCTGAATACATGACAGAACTAAATTCTGAAAAATAATTTTTTTTTTCAATTAAATTATCAAAACCCTGCACATCAAAAAATTACATCCCTATTAATTCACTGATATCTCCGTAATTATGAAATTTCAGATGTTTTCAACTGACTAAAAACGAAATTGTTCTCAAATAATTCAAACATATTACTTTAAAAGGAACTTGTTTCTCAGCATCAACCGCCACATGAAGCTGCCCAGTGAAATAACTCTGTCCCAATCTCCATAAATCAGGCAATTGTTCAGCAACCACATCACAAATTGCCTCAATACATAGAACACGTGAAGGCACATTACAATTGGCATCATTTCTATATGTTCTCAATCTATCAGGTGCTATTGGCGTTAAATTATTTGACTTCGGTGTTTTATTTAATTCATCAATGGTATCCACTCCAAAAAATTCTTGAAGACAACTTGATATATTTTTATCCAAATAAGAAGCATGCGAAACAATAGCATCCCATGCTGGATCGCCATCTGCCTCTAGATTAACCAGATTGCGTATAATTTTTTTTTGTCTCTCCAATGCAAATGGTATCTCCTCCAATTTTTTCCTCAATATATCTCTCAGCATATTAATTTTTTTTTCAATTTCTATAAGCACTTTTTTAAATATTTCTACTTCAGTATTTCCAAATAAATTCTTAACTCTGGCATAATCGTTAATGACTAAATCATAATTTCCTCTCCTTATATTCTTCTCGATATTAACAGGCATACAAAAGAGGAACCTGTAACGTTGCATCACTGACAATGCACTTCTAGTTGCATCAGCACGATCTCTTCTCGCTAATACATCATCAAAGAGTTTGTTTGCTTCTGTCATTGATGTCTTTATTGCCTGCTCGAGTTTTGCTGTTGGATCATCACCAAATTTCTTTACATCTGCTTCAAACTGTTCTTTTAGAAGAACAATGGTTTCTAGTTGTTCCATTACTGCTCCTACATTTGCCTGAAAATAACAATTTGTTTCTAATCAATAATTTCGACTCATAATTCAAGGGAATAGATATACTTATCAACAAATCTAAAAGAATATAGTAGGAGCGTGCAAACAGTGATCAAATAGAATCGAATTAGTCGAAATTTCTAATATTGGCGTTTATTCATTCAAATTTTCGCATTCCTTCGAATATTCGTGTTTGTTCAAATTTTCATATTGGTTTGAAACATTGTGCCCATTTGCATTTGTTTATTCCTTTAGATATTTGTATTTGCTTATATCGAGGGTCTAAAGGCAGAGGATCGTGTATGCCAAAATTAGCAAGATGAAGCAATAATTAGCATTTACCTTTAAGAATGACAATTGACCTTCTTTCTGCGAATGAACCTTACGTCGTAAATATGCTAGGCCAGCTTTGAGATCATCCAGGTTGGTTGCATGATGATGTTGAAGGAGAAACCATCCTGGATGAAATTTTTCACTCGTTAATTCTCCATTGCTCTCGCCAAAGAGCTCACAGAGCTCATCCTCAGGGAATTTCTTGTTACTGTATTGAAAAGTCATGAATAATAAAAACTTCGGAATTCCAAGCAATGAGGAACATTTAGTTCATCTGATGTTCTGAAATCAGCGCCTGATTATGCAGGAACTGTCCCAGAAACGATTCAGTTTAGGTGGATTTATGAATATTTTTTTGCAGAATTTCAACTATTAGACGAAAAAACAAAATTCTAAAAATTGTTACCAAACCTCATCATTTTAGAGGTATTCAAAAAATGTATATTTCTTTTTATATTGAATAGCTTCTTATTCACTATCAATATACACTGTGTTCAGTATGAATAAACCACTTCGATTTTACATTTCCGGAAAAAGTTCAGCATTGCAATAACCTTTATGCTTCGAAAAGTAATTTCTTCTTGCATTTATTTTACTGCACATAGCTTTACTAATGAATTGAAGGAATTTATATATGAAAATTCCTATGAGAAATATTTTATTCTTATAAAAGATTGAAAGCATTCCTATGAGAGAGGTTCTAATTTCATAGAGAAAAAAATATTTCTTATAAAAATTTCCATACGTGTTTACTCACTCATTTCCCTCCACACTTAGACCCAGTGGATCCTCCTGCTGATAATTAGTTGGAGACAGTGCTCTCCTTCCCCATACAAAACTCTGAACTGGTGCCTCTTCGACCCAGACTGCTGACTCTTTCATAGGCCCAATCGTCTCATGATATCCACGGAATTGTACTGTTGATGTTCCCTGGCCTCCACTTCTCGTTGTAACTATTATTTCTCCACGTCCTTTACAAAGTCCCGAACGTGCTATTATTTTATTTGATGACTTCCATTCAGCAGAGAGAAGACAGTCACATCCACATATCGTCAATCCTGAGAATTCAATTGAAAAAAAATGAGTTTCATATCTAAAACTTTGCTAATTTATTTCTAACTTTGCTAATTTATCACTTTACTTGGAGATTATATCAACTATAGTGGATTCAAAGTTTAATGTAGATTGAAAACAAATTAAATATATTTTTTTTGTAGGAATAAATTTAAATGGGGTTCATCTGCACAAAAAAAATCACAATTTACCAGTGAATGAATGTATATTTTTCCCATAAAAAATATTTGGAATGATGATGATAAGCATCAAAGTTATTATTGTTCTGAAGATTTTGCTTTAAAATCAAGAGAAATCACAAAAGATGAAATTATAGATGAATCAAATGCAATTTGCCCTCGACCAAAAACGCTTCTTTCCAGACAATGAATTTTTCATTCCAATTACTGTATTTTTATTGTTAAAAGAATAACAATTGAAATTGGAAAAACTTGCCAATGAGATCCTGTGCCCTGTTACCCAAAAATTCACCACGGACTGTAACTCGTGTTCCTGGTGGACCTTCCTTAGGCGAAATTCCTGTTACTACAGGAGGTGGAACCATACTGACAACGAAATTGACAAAATTTGCGATAAAATTAACTTAAATGTTTATGAGATTAGTAAACGACACAATTACACTCCAAAATATTTCTCGAATTGCTCGAGACGCTCATGATGATGATTATAGCTTATTTGTAAATTGGAGGACTTGATTACGCCCACATTTGGTTTTCAACTTTGTGAGAATTGTTAAACATTTATTTGGAAGTTTAGAAAACATTTGTTTTGATAGATATATTTTTGGTTAGAGAGGCGATTCACGCCCTCACGTTTGGTGGCTAGCGCTGAAGCTTTTCCTCGCTTTTTTGCGGTCGGTAACAACGAACTGATGAAAGCGCAGTACCGGATAGAAACAACATACTCGGGGCCCGGACATCCGATGGATTGAAGTTATCAGTTCTTTTCGTTCATGAGTTTGAGATATAATGGAGAAAGGAAACGTATTAATGAATATCGTTGCCTTAAAGTCAAATCAGCGTAAAAGCTGTGCTTATACACAGCACTTACGCGGCTCTGACTCTAAGGAGACAATATCAATGATATTCCCTACCGATAAAAGAATATTTCATCCTGACTATTACTAAAATTTTCAAACGGACTAATAATGATAAATCGAGTTGCTTTTTCCTCATCATCACACAAAATGAGCATTTCTAACAATTATAAAATTCTTTTATTTTCAAAGCAAATAAACAATATGTACAACGAAAATTACTGAATATTAAAAAACTTTGGTTTTATTACTCGCCCCTCCCCTGCCTGACAGCCATACAGAGGAATATATGATATTCATGTGATGTCTACCTCACAGTAAAATGTTAATAAGAAAAGTATGAATTGTTACACTCAATACTTATGTAATGAATTAGAAAAGAGTTTAGGCATACGCAGATTAACATTCGAATTTTTCTCCAAATTGGGATTCTTGTGTTAATTTATGTTATATTTCAGGCCCCATTAATATTTCATTGCTGTAACGATTCTTTCCGATCTTTTCAACTGAAATTTCACTCCTTTTCTTCTTGAAAAGATATTAATGTGCACGTAATTCATTAAAGATCTGTGAATGTTCGAGATCAAGTGCAAGAGAATTAACTTGACCAGGTTCAGGGTAAAGAGGAAGGTTGTCCTTTACTGCAGAAATTAGGTCACGATCACGTGTGTCGATGAACCCTTCAGGTGGAAGGACTCCTGGTGTACTATGATCCAGAGCGACATTTATTGCTAGCGGTGAGAGTCGTGGTAGGGGGACTCTGTTCTGTGAACCAGATAAGATGGCATCCCGAGCAGGAATTATACCTCCGGGCGTTATCAATAATGGCACTGGAACTGGATATGGCACTCCTTGGCGTATTGCAACTGGATAAGGTTGTTCGACTGGTACTGCCACAGGTTGACGAACTGGGATCTTAATTGCACGCTCTACTGGATATGGGATTGGCTGAAATTTCAAATAAAACTAGCAACGTCTCAGATTGCACGACTTATTTAGGATTCGTTCTTTCTATTTACGCTAATGAAACAGTACTCTACATCACAATGGTTCTACTTTTACAAATTCCCTTTTTCCCCCTTATCCCTTATTAGAATAAGGATCGACAATAGATTCTCCACTTTTTATTCGTCTTCTGATTGGTCCATCGCTGTTTGATTTTCTTTTTTTTTTAATTTTCCTCCTTTGCCTTCCTTTTTTTTGATTTTTTTTTTTTTTTTGAAACATGTGAATTTTCATAGAGCTTTAGTTTTTACTTCTGAGTGAACAAACGCAGTTGTTTAATGAAAAAACCTCATACGGTCCGTGTTTTTTGAAGAAGCCAACAATTAGAGCAACTGTGTTACGAAAAAAAATCACTTATTCAATAAATTAATTAGATTTCGATGCATCTCAAGTAAAAGATTAGGAAGTTTTAATCATTTTATTTTTTTTGATAAACACCCCATTGAACTAGTAATATATTCTCGAGCACAGACGGATTCAAACACTTGACCCATCGGTGAGAACTGATGATGTGTCAATTTCCCATTTTTTTAAGTTTTCCAAATGATAAGCAATCAATTGAGTGTCCAGCGCATGGACAAGTCGATTAGCCCGAACCGCGGGTCCGTTACAGTACTGAGGATTCACAATATGAACGTGAGTGACATTCTCGAAAACTTTGCCACGAGAATGTACTCTGTATTCAGCTTCATTGAAATATCAATATCATATGCGAAATTCCACGGAGATTTCCAAATTCCACAAAACATACCACTTCTGATGGTTAACCAGAAAGTCGGTACGCAACTCCACTATAGCTATCCGTACTGAACTTCACTGTAACTATATAACATATTTCTAACGTTGGAATTAACCACTCGCAACATCACAGATTATTTTCATATATTTTCAAGTTTACCTGTGAAATGTGATATCTGTCATTGAATGAATCGTATCGTGACCCTAGAGTAAAGAAGGCATAAATGGTACACGTTTCCTATTCTGTTACACCTTTTTCATTCTAGGACGACAACATTATATCATGCAACAGTGCCTTATTTTTTTTTTTCATTGGGATGAATCCAAGTTTCAACTGTTTCTTCTGTTAATCATAATTTCAGAATAAAAAATTCAGAAAAATCGTGATTTCACTAGAACGGACTCCCAATGACTTTGTAATAAGCCACGACTTTTTCGAGAGACAATTCCTTTTCGTCTTTAATGGTGAAAAATAACTTTAAAAAAAAAACATTGTACCAATTGAAAGTGACACATGGTTATGAATTCATGAAAAAACTTAAACAAACTGTTAATCGAATTCTTTTTTTTCGTCTCTACTTACATGAGGCACTAGGACAGGAACTACTCTATTCACAACTCTTTCAAAAGTAACTGGAACAATTTTTTCCACTGGCACGGCAACTTTTTTCTCAACAATGACGGGTTTAGGTACAGGTCTCTCCAAGAAAATATGTTTTGTGATGAGAAATGGCACTCCTGCTCTTACAGTTCCTAAAGTCGTTAATCTATAATCGAGGTTACGATGATCGTTCTTGTGTTTCATGATTTATGATTTTTACAATAATATAAAAAGAAGGGAATGAGGTAGATGCACCTAATCTTATCTTTATCCCGATTCTCGTTTTGCTTTTGTGCTTACAATATCTTAATCAATGGGAATGTTTGATGAATTCTCAAATAATGAGACCATTGATTATTACTTGGGAGATAGAGGAAGTTTCCTCATGATCTTCTTTGAGAAAAAAATGAGAGCTACCAAAAAAGTTATTACAAAAACTATTCTACCCAACTATATCCATGAATATTTCATTGGAAAGTAATAATAAATAATTAATTTCTCTTCACTGTAATTCCTCGAAAATATCTCAAAATTAGAATGAGATATAAAAAATTTAGTCAATGACATTCATGAAATTCCCAAATAATCTTCAAGAACTTCGACATATGGGAGGAAAACTGGGCAGTAATTGATGTATCTTATTTTTAAACTTTAACACTATTACATTCCATGATAAATTTACCCTTCAGAAGATTGCAACGAAGTTGGTAGGATCCTGAAGGTTTTCCAGAGATTGCTATCACTTAGCTCATCGTTCTCATAATCTGGGGAGCCGTTCCATGGATTATCTTGAAGGAGACTTCGTTTAGTCTTCAACTCAGATGAAACTACAGAGTCGAAGAGTATGACGACGAGGAACTATGTATCAACAGAAAATTTAAAGAATCAATCAAAGAACAAAATTTCAAGAAATATATAAATGTAGATTTCTAAATGTTACTGACTCTTACGAAAAGATCCTTCATGTTGGAAGATTTCTTGGTAACTGTTTGGATTGATCAATCGTCAAGCGCTCTTATATGCTACAGGTTCTTCACCAGTTATGGCATTTCAGACATTTCGTTTTCAGCAGAGAGTGTAAAACAAACTTGTCTCTTGTAGCTTCCGGTGATTCGTGGAAAGTATAAAAACAGTAAAGTTTCTTTCTTTCAAGTGCAGATAAACTGGTCTAACATTGAATAACGAGATCCAGGTTCAGATAGACTTCCGATCCTACCAATCGGGAAATTTCAGATTTAGTCGATTCATCCTAAATGCACACACTTGAAAAATTTGAGAAGGAGATCAATGTAAAACAGTGCCTTCAACAAGATTATTTTAAATTGAGAAAAGTTTATTTTCACAAGTTCATGTCAGGTGTTTCGTATACTTTCCTATCAAAGAAACCGACGTGTGGTACAAACTTCAAATAAACAAATTATGAACCTAAAAGAGACATTATTTGTGCTAGAAATTCTCTAATAATGGTTCATTCTATCTTTATATGCATCGTTAGGTTGATGGATGTGTTGATTTTTTTTTTCTTCTATTAAATAATATTTTTAATTATTGCATAATGCCACGTCTCAATACAGATGTTGGAAAACTAAAAATTTCAACTTTTTATTTTATACGGTGGGGGAATGAAGTTCATTAATGGCAGAAAGTTATTAGTAGCTTTTCGTCTTTGTTTATTCATTTTTTCAAAGAATTTGTACGACTCTACGAGTACCAGAACCACAACGGGCATAAAAAACTGCACATATGAATGTAATTAAAAAACAATAATTTAAAGAATTGGCTGAAGAAATTCAGCCGAAATTTTTTGGTAGGATTGCAAATATATTCGAGAATGCTGAAGAAAAATTTCATGGCATCTGGATCAACTTTATCGTCCTAGTATTCCTACTTAAGCTTCATTATTTTTCTCTATTCATAAATATTCATTTTTTTGCCATTCTTTGTGAAGCTGCTTTCGTGAATAGTAAATGAAGATAGATCAATATAGTTGAACAAAAATTTGAATTTCAGAAAAAAAAATTAGCAATTGGGAAGAACCAAACTTGCCATAACGTGCACCAAACATCCCAAATGAGCATTTCACTTTGTTTTTCAACATGAGAAAAGAAGAGCCCAAGACTAATTCCTCGGAAATTGGTAATTTTGAGAAATGAACATTATCAAGCTTTCACTTCATAAAATGGATTTCCCATCAATTAAGATTATTTATGGATTCAAAATAAATTTTGCTCTCACTAGATGAATCCAAAGCAGTTCAAGCCCTAACCATTCTGTATATTTGCTGGAAGCATCTGCCTCATCGCGGAATAATTAAATACCTGAACAACTGGCCTACATTTTTGCTATGCACTCGTCGTCTGTAAGCTTCCGGTGAAAAGAATTCCCCCCTCATCCGTATCCAGTCCAAGAGAAATTAATTATCATAGTAATCATATTGAAATAATTAAGAAGCAAAACATTTAAAGTTGAATTGAAAGAAAGAAAAAGTTTTAAAAAAAATTCTCGATGAAATAATTGAATAGAAAACTATACTATGTAATAATTATGAATTTTCGATTAAAATAGATAGAATAAATAGTAAGGTCATGACATGAGAATATTCGATCACATCGGTTCAAAGAAATAATTCAAGAGAGTTATACATTCATAGACGACGAGAAGTTATAGTACGACAAAATAATCGATTCAATACGTTGAGCATATTTTTCTAAATAAATGCATGTAATTCCTTCCTTAACCTTGTCAGTAAATCTCAATCTACAGTCGTAGTGTCGAATGACATGTTATAACATGTGAATTTCAGATTCGGGTCGACTTCGGGAGACCACTCTTTGGCCAGTTTGACTGTAGATATCTATAATATTTTCTTCCATCCCCTCCCTTTCATTTTCATTATTGTGAATCGGGGCCACGAAGCGTTAATTTCCGTGTATTATACCTTACCTATAAAAGAATTTACTTAGACTTTTCTAACTTTCATTCTCTAATGCCTTTACCTTCTTCCCTCTCTACCTTTGAATATACATTACCGCTACTGGTTATTAATTATTCAACAGACTGTGACGCCCAATATGCTTAGTAATTGTTCTTGGAGAATTTACACGAGTAACCCTGAATATAAGTAATAAGAAAAATATGACACTCAAAGAAAAAAATTAATTAAATTAATAAAGAGTTTTTCAATTTTCTCTAGTTATTTTATATATCCTATAATGGCACGTTTCAATAGCAATTAAAATCTCAGGGGCTAGTTTCTTTCTAGAAAATGAAAATTCATCTCAAATAAATGTTTAATGAAAAAATAGTCCATTATTTATTTTCAATAAACTAATTTAAATATTGAGCTCGATTCATAAAAAACTTTCACAATTGAGTTTGCAGCGATAAGCTGATTACACTTATTCATAATAACGAGTTTGGTAATCAATATGTAAGATGGCTTATCGCATCTATTCCGAAAGAATAATACAGTCTGGCTTCAATCCAAGATTAGAAAAAGCGAAAGTTTACCGTTGAAATGAAAAAGAAGCATAAACAAAGAAAAAGCTATTGAAGTGATCGATACAATCGGATCAGATGCTACGACACCTTCATGTCCTATAAATACATATGGGGAGTTACAATTGCCATCAGTATTGTTTCAACTATCAAGGTGACAGTTTGAATTCAATTATGAAAATCTTTCTGGTAAATTTAGAGTTCCCTATTTCGTTTATTTCGAGTGTTTTTTTTTCTTGATTAATTTCATTCAGTGATTTTTTATTTTCGGCGAAGGTTGTGGCGTCAGTTTTGGTGTTGTCCTCTGCAATCAGAGTACAGACCGAGGAGAGAAATCATGCCAAGGAAACAAAAAAACACGACAAACGTGGCATTCTTCAATATAGCTACGGATATCCCCAGGAACAGAATCAGATTTATGGTCCTCCTGAAGAACCCCAATTGGCTCCTGAGCATTCTGATCAGCAACATTTGATATCATCAAATCAACAGTTTGTGCAAGATGCGCATCAGCATCATAATGTACAGCAAGATCATCAAGATCATGTTTTACTTCCACATTCACATCCTGCATCACAGTCTATTCGTAAGCATATTTGCATTGTCATCGTGACTATAGAAAACATTTTTTTTTCTCCGTATTGATTCACAAATTATATAAGTATCTTCAGCTGATACTATTCATTTTTTTCTGTTCGTTCATTGGTTACAAAAAATGAGTCATAGTTTATCCGGATGCCTTAATTGGATACATTATTTCTCTTGTGATTCTGACTATCTCTTAGATAAATCAATAATGAATTGGACTATGAATGATTATGTCCAAAATTAAAATTGATGCATGAAGTCAAGGCACAGATACCGAACGATTTGTGATGAATCGTGATACACGATTTAACGATGATTGAAGTATCGGTTTTCAATCTTATTACGATAATTGTGTCACTATTTATGAATGTAGGATTAATCCAGTCGAATTGAACAAAATGAAAAAAATTGAAAAAAATGTCCGAAATCGCAAAAATTAAAAACATCAACGTTCTTTCGCAAAATCTTGTCGAGGGGGGGGGGCACAGGGATCTACATCCCGATTTTCGGGATGCAAACCCCTCTGCTTCATAGACCATTTGAAATTTGAGGGTGAGGTTACTTATTATTTAAATAACTCGCTCATTTTAAACTAGATAAAAAAAATGATGAAAACCAAAGTTGTTGAAAATTGAATTTCCTGCAACTTTAGTCTTCATAACTTTTCCCGCAGGATCTATATTCTTCAATTTAAACTCACGAAAAAGCTGTGGAATCTAATTATTGAATTATCTCGTTTTTTTCTGTCTGTCAGGATTAGCCATGAATATAATCATTGCGATTTCTCTCCTCATAAAAAAAATGATCTCGAAATTTACTGTAATCCTTTTCCTTTTTTTCAAGCTGTTGTACCAGTAGAACATCCAGTGGCAATTCCTCAACCAGTGCCTCATCCAGTTCCAGTGGCAGTTCCCGTCGTTCAAACAGTCATAAAACATGTGGCCGTTCCAGTGCACATTGATCGACCAGTTCCTGTCGATCGTCCAGTCGCAGTTCCAGTAGCTGTACCTGTACCAAGACCTTATCTAGTACACGTTGAAAAAATAGTACATGTCGATCGACCCGTTCCTGTCCCTGTAGAAAAACACGTCCATATACCAGTTCCCGTTGATCGACCAGTACCTGTACATATTCTAAAACCCTATCCAGTTCACGTTGAGAGACTTGTTGCTGTTGATAAACCATATCCAGTACATGTAGCTGTTCCTGTACATGTCCCTAAGCCGTATCCTGTTCCTATAGCTATTCAATATAAGTCACACCATGGTTGGTAGAGAGGAAAAGAAGTACGAATGACGTTCTTTCATACTTAGCGCTTAATTTTTTAAGCGAGTTGGGGTGGTCCAAAGATTTACATAATCGTTGAATAATTTTAAGACTGTATGATACTAACTTTAACGAATTATTTCAATAAATATTTTGCTTTTAATTTAATTATCAGTATTTTGATGAAGACCATTCAAGTTACTTGATGTTATTTTATTCATGTACTTGTAGAATTGATATCCCGTAATTATTCGAACAACTCAATTATTCATTGAGGCAAGACTTCGTGTTTCTTGGACATCAATTATTAACTTACTACTTGCTGCCATCGATTTTCCCATAATATCTCGTTATTGGGAGTTTTTATGGTGAATGTGAGGTCAGGTTTGTATTCAGATAATACATTATTCTTGAACATCCAGATAATAAAATGTCTGTGTGTTTTTTGTTTGACGAAGGAATGGAAAATATTATTTTTTAGCACGATTGATAATCGGTTTCCATTTACCTCAAAACTTTGGCCATCTTGGATTTTTTTTAATATTTTGAAAAACAAATTTTTTACCCCAAAAGTTGAGACACCAAGCTTCAAATTTATTCGAGATTTCAGTTCTTCGCCAATAGCTTCGAGTTGTGCTTCAATGAAAGTTGACATCATTTCCTATTCATATCAATGGTCGCAAATTCATTTTTGATTATTTTTAATATAATTATGAGGCAAAAACTGATTTCCATAAAAGTGTCCATATCGTTGCCTTAGAGTCAAACCAGCGTAAAAGCTATGCTTATACACAGCACTTACGTGACTTTGACTCTAAGGCTTTGACGATATATTCATCAAAAATTGTTAAAAAATCATTTGTGACTACTGTAATTCATGGAAAATGACAACAGCTTCCATTTAAGCCTAACCCGAGAAGAATCGAATTTTTGGAAAAATCCAAGGCATGTATTTCAGACAAAAAAAATAATTTTTGTGAAAAAATTAATGTTTTCATAAAATCGAACAATCGATTTTTTCAATATGATTCTCATAGGAAATTTTCCAGTTTTTCAATGGAACCACTGACCACATTCTATTATAAGAAGTTGCATTTTAGTGTTCCTTTCGCTCCTCTTTCCCCTGATTTATATCGTATACTCGGCCTTCCCCTATCTTTTTCTTTCCGTGTAGGAAGTTTCTTCATTTTTTAAGATTCATTAGTCTTTTTGAAGGAGCATTCTTTAGCTCTTTCATTGAATAATAAAATTGAACAATTACTTTAAGAGTTCAGAAGGACATTATCATCGACATGGTTTCCATCTTAGTTACGTATTTTGTAGAAGTTTTATATGAAAATATTTGAAGGTGAAAAGTTAGAATTGTTAAAATATAGAAGGTGTCCAATGAATATCCTCAACGTGGCCACAACACGCCTTGAAGGTTATTCAAGCCGGTTGTCAATCATAAAAAATGAGTTGGAATTCACACTCGAAGGTGACCTACAGTAAATACATCATTATTTAACTCTTAATCGATTAATTTTTAATTTATTTTTCAATTTGAATGTGAAGATTCAATAGAAAATTTAGTATTTCATCTATGTACGAGCTTTAACGAGAAAATGAAATAGATTCTTATTGATGATGTCTCACCTAAGAAACGTAAAGTGCAACTATGTATAGGTGTTTAAATTCATTGATTATTTAATCGATGCCCTTGGGAACAGATGTTGGACTTGACACTACGGAGGTATGAAAATGAACACCTTCGTAGACTATAGAAAGTTAAAGGTGACAAGTTATGCTTAAAAGAGATACGCTTATTATTATATTTCTTTGCACTTTAAAAACTCGTGTCTCGTTTGAAGACACGAATGTGTCTACCGTGTGGTCCTTTTCAATAAGATAGTTAGTGTCTTAAAAGTGACTATACGGTAAGACACAGTCATGTCTTGAAATAAGACATGAGTTTCCATAGTGTAATTATCATTTTACCCTCAAGTGCAATTTTCGGATCAAATGATTTCAATCAAAAAATAAGGTAATATCAAATTGTTTAGTATCCGACCAAGATGATTTAAATCAATATAGTTAATGGCTTTTTTCATGCAGTGACTGAGGAAGGCCGTTAACTATATTGAATAAGGTGATATCATTACACTGATGATGAATGATGAGTTTACTTGAAACTGCGTCAAATGTGAGTGGGGTAGGAAAATTTTTGTGAGAACCTTGTTGGTTCAAACAAGTAGAGATGCCAAGCAGGTTATTACGAAAACACCACATTCCTACTGAGATTTTAAAATATTCAAAAAAATCTGAGAACGGAATAAATCAACGAGTCTCGTGCTGGCACAGTTTTTAGAAAATTTCTTCAAATCTAAACGAGGTACGGAAATTCTAATAACAATTTTTGTTATTGCAAATATTACAACTAAAAACCAATCCATTATGACGATTTCTTTTCAAATTTTAAGATATTTCAAAAATAACTCATTAGTGATATTGGCTCATCTCATTTCTCCACTCCACGCCTGATTTCCCACTGCAGAAAGACAGAAGTGGGGAAATGAAAAAAACAAAAAAATTCCGTTACGCCGTTCAAATAATGGAGAGGAAACATTTCTGCTGAAAGAATTTACCTTCGACGTGAGTTTTCATACTTATGTTTTCAACTTGAATGCACTTTTTCAATGTTCATCTGTGAGTTTTTCAACAAGAAGACTATTTGTTCAGTAGCCCTTCACGATATTCCTTGCCCTCTTCGGATCGATGCATTCGTCAATTTTGAATTCATGTCGTATCTCCGAGCAACTTTTCCAATCTCCACTGAACGGTAAAATTTTGTGTTACCATACCCCCTCAGTGAACTTTTCTATTGATAAAGTTAAAATGATGGAAAAAGCTTATAGGCAAAATGAACTTGGAACTTCCTTATTGAAAACTAACCGAAAAATCGAGAGTAAATTTATACTATGGAGTGTTGATACTTCATTTGAAATTTTACAAATGCAAAGATTTTCAATCATATGAGACCATCTTCATCTCCCAACCAACGAGAAAAATAAAACGAATCCGGAAGAAAGAATATCATTCTTAAATTTAGTGGCGAAACTCTATTTTTCTTGAATCAATTACTATTGAACCTTTCCTCATTAAAAACTCGTCTTCATTTGAGGTGAGTAAGGCAAATAAATTTTCCCTGATTTTATGTATCTTATTCAGAAAAGTACACTGCGCAACTGCGAGAGAGTAGGTTGAAAAAAAACAGAGAAAAAACAGACATGTCTCTACCCAGGTGGGGAATATATAATATCGCTCCTGTGTAATAAGATACTTTGAGTCAGTACGTCTGTACGGGTCAGCAATAGTCAATCAACACTGGACAATTTATAATTTAAAAAAATTATAATTTCCTCTTCAATTCCTCAAATGAATTAGCAACGAAAATCAATTAAATTCATTAATTAATACCTAAATGGAACATTAGTGATTTTTTCAATTTTCATTAAAAAAAATATTTTAATACATAATTTTATAAGAAATGATTCTTTGGAAAAAATTGGCTATAGCTGGTGGGAGCCTTTTCATGTTTGGAGTACTCTTTGGATTTGCTATTTTCCCGCCTTTTTTGAAGAGCCAAGTGAAGGGGGTAAGTCCCCAAAATAACGAACACCCAAATTTGAATCTATTTATCACGATTTATTGAATAAAAATTCAGTGATATTTGTCTCTATAACTTTTGAAACAAAGTACTCTATTACATTTTGAGTGAGTTCATAATTGCTAAATGATTTTATCATCCATTCTCTTGGATAATTGACTTCTTGGATTATACACAAGCAGTAGTGAAAAATAATAAGAAAAACAGAAAAAATAAACATCGAATTTTCCTTCAATTTTCATCAAAAAAGAAAAATAAAACTTAATTACAGTGCCATTGAGAATGGTGTATTAAGACACAGTGTATGCATCAGTGTCGTGGCTAATTATTTCGAAATAAATTCAAATCAATGGGGTTCTCCCCCTTACATAATGTAGTTATTAAATTTTACATCTTCACCAAAAAACAAGAGGAAGCATAGATCAGTTTTTAGGTCCGAGAGTGTAATTACTTTATTCCTATTCCACTGATGTATTATTTTCATTTTTTATTGTGCATAAAAAGAATTCATTGCGCTATAATTTTGTTTTTTAATTATCCGCACACTAATGATTAAGGAGCACATAATGATCAACTTGACAATGACGCGTCCAAATATGCGGAATAAGTTGATTTTATATTATATACTTCGATAAAGTTGGTGTGAATCTGCTTAGTCATTCCCATACGCTGCATTCATTACGAGAAGAGAGGAAGAGAGAGAGACAATAGTGAAGCTTCTACTCTGTCTCTGAGTTCCTCCATACTTATTTTATGAATTTCTATTTTATATAATTATTTTTTACCTCTCAAGTGAGTTTTTTTTCCGTGTGGTAAACCTTTAATGTTCCATTCTCTAACTATTTCATGGATGTTCTGTAGATTCCGATCGATCCAGGATAGCTGGGATATTAATTGCTTTTTTTTATGACTACAAAACGTCCCTGGAGATTGTTGATTGATATGATAGACATTGCCTCGCAAAATATTCATCGATCCTCTTTTTATTCTCTTTCATTAATTGATAGTCATTCTGACAAAAGATTAAAAAATTAGTATCTGAAGAAACTTTCTTGGGTAAAGTGTTGGGTAGGTTAAATTGGGTAGTTTCGTCATCCATTCATAGAAAAATACCTCTCGAATGAAATTAATGAAGATGTGGAGCACCTATTTTTCAATGTGAAAGAGGAAAAAAGAAAAACTGTTAAAAAATTGTTCATAATGAAAACAGGTAGTATCTCGACTACATCAAGTGTGAAAATTTTCCACGGACGGTCCATGAGCACGGCCGTAAACAAGTCCATGGTAATTTCAGAACTTTTTCCATGTACATGACTATGAATTTTTCTCCTTCCCATTTCTGTCAATAGATTCTGTCTATGGACAAATAACCTATCTAAAAGTTTAGTTTTGTTAAAATTAGTTTTTCAAGTTTTATTCTGTAAGTGACAACGGCAATGGAGATTACTCTACCCTGGCGGATCTCATGATCGTGTTTCAACAGCTAGTCGACGGTCTAATCGAGTTGTACATGAGCTCGACACTCACTCTATTGCTCGTTTCTTCTGCTGGTCGATTTTCCATCGATTCTTTATCAATCGCCAATGAATCGATTGGCTTTGGACCACAAAACTACTTGAGTTTTTTTTTCTATTTTTCCTTTCTGATTGACTTTCCATTTATGTTGGCTTCTATCAATTCCACATTTTTCAAGTTTTCTGAACGATGAGCAATGAATTGAGTTTGGAGCGCATGGATAACTCGATCAGCACGAACGACAAAAAATTAAATGAACAAAAGTTCTTTTATTATTATAATTATTATCATAATTTTGATCGAAATTCTACAGGAATGGAAATCAATTTTTTTTTGAAATTGAAAATTAATCTTACTCGATGGGCAATAAATCCGAATTTTTTTGAATTTTCATTTAATTCACTTGAATAATTTGAAATTCAGAATTAGAAAATGAATTGTGGGTTAAAAAAAAATCGAGATATTATTCTGTTTTCTGCTATAAATTCATGTGTTGAGTACCATGTAAGGTGCAGAATTTTGCATGATTAAAGAGGCGAAATATTGACATTTCTACGATGGCAAGAAGTACTATGCAAGCGTGCTGTTTGAAATGATCAATATTGGAAAATTATGTGAAGACTTGGATTTCTTTTATGATGAATATCTTTGTCTGTTGTCAGAATATTGCCCTAAAGCCAGGTGCAGACATGCGCAAAATGTGGGAAGTTGTTCCATTCCCAATTGACTTCAGAATTTTCCTCTTCAATGTCACAAATCCTGATGAAATTAAGGGCGGAGCTAAGCCAATTGTCAATGAAGTTGGACCGTTTTTTTACGAGTAGGTTCTGATACTTGAGATTAAATTCATGAAAATAACATGATGAATTTTCGATTGATTGATGATTAAATTTTTGATTGAAGTGAATATAAAGAGAAAGTAGACTTGGAGGATTTCAATGAAGATGATACTTGCGAATACAGCAACAGAGCCACATGGGTGTTCAATCCTGAAAAGAGTGGAAAAGGATTGTCGGAAGACATGGTAATAACATTCCCTCATGTCATGATTCTTACATTGATAATGACTGTGGTCAGGGAGAAACCAGGCATGATGGGCCTAGCAGGTAATTGAATATAATTTTTTAATCTTGATAGTTGATTCTGAAGATGAGAATGGAAATCAATGAATTAAATTGAATTTGAATTGCAGCCAAAGCAGTTGATAGTATTTTCAAAAAGCCGGATTCAGTATTTGTTAAAGCAACTGTCAAGGAAATTTTATGGACTGGATTACCTGTTGACTGTACAGTTACAGATTTCCAGGGGAAAGCTGTGTGCGCTCTGCTCGCTGAGAATGAAGGGGCATTTATCGTTGAAGGTCCTGGAAAATATAGATTTGCACTTCTGGGTGCTGTAAGTTAATAAAAAATTATTTCTGCATTGAACGATTTTTAATTTAATATATTTCCACAAGAAAATATTGCGAAGAAATCATGTCTGTGGATATTTCATGTGATCTTGTTGATTGTTCATCATTTTAGAGAATTCCGCAGTTATACTTCAGTAAATCGATTATTTTTTCAAAATTCATCCATTTCACAAATTTCAATAATTAGTTATTAGATTAAAAAATTATTAATTGAATTTCATGATCCAAATTTATTTTGCTTTCAGAAAAATGGTACGACAGTGCCAGACAGAATTAAAGTGAAACGAGGCATCAAAAGTTACTTGGAAGTTGGTGAAGTTGTCGAATTTAAAGGAGAATCAAAGCAAAGTGTGTGGGCGGAGAATGGTCCTTGTAATGAATACAGAGGCACTGATTCTACTATTTTTCATCCTTATCTTTATGAAGATGAAGATATTGTGTCATTTGCACCTGATCTGTGTCTTAGTATGCCAGCTAAATTTGTGAAACCTTCTAAAGTCAAAGGTTAGTATTATGGAATGGATTTCGCATAGAAATGATAAAAGAAGGAGAATTTAGAAAATTCAAACAAGTGAGTGTAGGGAAATTGGTGCGAAAACTTGTTTCGGACGATATTTGACTTTCTATAAAACAAGTTACTTCGAAATTTCTTCAAAGTATGATCATGAGGATCGTGTTCCGATCGTGTTTCGCCCGTTTAATCACGTTGCCCATGTACTCGACACGCACTCGATTGCTAGTCGTTCCGGATTAACGAAAATTGATCGGCTTTCAATCGATTCTTCAACGATTGACAGAGAATCGATTGACTTTTGATCACAAAAATTTTCAGTCCTTTTTTCTATTTTTTTATTATTGATTGAATTCCTATTTGAGTATCTAGTGGAAGTAAAAACGGAAATTTTATCACTTACTTCAATTGTCAAATGAACATAAATATTGAGAATCACAATGAATAAAATTGTGTTGTATTTTTGTCAATTTTTCTTGATTAACCGAATTTTCACGGTATAGTTTGACTGAAATTTACAAGTTCCATTGATTTTTCAGTGGAATTATTTGAGAATCAATGGGAAACTTGAGTTTCAATAGAAATATGACTTGCATGAACACGGTATAAATCCGGTATTTTTACGGTATTCAAAAGACCGTCAGGGCTATTCATGTACAAATTAATTGTTATCTCTTTCCATTCATTTATCTTCGCTGTATAAACGTTGCAGGTATCAAAACAAATCACTACAACGCAGATTTTGGTGACATGAATACTGATCCGGATCTGAAATGTTTGTGTCCAGCTGAGGATAAATGTCTGAAAAAAGGCCTCATAGATCTGTTCCCCTGTCTCACAGCACCTCTAGTCGCCAGTCTACCTCATTTTTACCTTGTGGATGATTTTTATTTGACTCAAGTCGATGGGCTCCATCCAAATAAGGTTGAAATTCTCAGTATTATTGTTATTTGATTATTTTCCATCTATCTTACATAAATTGTTGATTCTCTCTGATTATTCACAGGAGGAGCATGGAATATTTATAAATTTTGAACCGCTGACAGGAAGCCCAGTAGAAGCAAGAAAAAGACTACAATTCAATATGTTTGTTCATCCAGTTGAGAAATTCAAATTGATGAAAACTTTTCCCGAAGCACTTTTCCCATTATTCTGGGTAGAGGAGGGTCTTTTACTGGGTGATGAATATATAAGCCAACTGAAGATGGTTTTTACAATGATAAAAGTAGTTGGGTGAGTTTTTTGTATGCATAAAATTTTTGACAAGCTCAATTTAATTTATTAGTTCGAATGAACAACAGTATTCTAATTGGAAATATCGATGATAAAGGAAAATATTCTGTCAATTATCTTGACAAATTTATGATGTGGGACGTTGGAAATGTCACAAATCCTTTTTCCTTGAATATTTCGAGGTAAAAGACTCTTTCATTTTTATGTTAAAAAATTGAAGAGATAAAGATTCATTGGGATTAAACAAGTTTTTTGTCTGGGTAGCAAATCTCATTTTTCTTCACAAAGGGTAGAAAAGTGGGCTCCGAGTATCCGAAGAATCCGAGAAGACTGACTTTTTCTGATTGAGTAAAGAAGAATGCTCTGATCTCGTCAGAAATGTTAGATTTCCTCATTAATTTACAAAAAGGAAACACAAAAGCCTCAATTTACCGTATTGTGGTTGGGATATGGCAATTAAAATCACTGAATGACCAAAATAAAAAAAACTACACTAGTAAATGACCAGCCATGTTAAAATTGCTATATATAAATATTCTTTTTCTGGATTTAGTAATTCACTAGCGAAATTTTTTCCACGGTCATTCACTAGTATATTCAGCCTAATAAAATTTTCGTAACCAACAGAGCATAGAAGATTCTCTGGATCATGGAGAATTAATTTGGAGGTAAACAAAAAATTGACAGTTTCCTCTGCATCACCAATTGAACGTTTAGATTATACCTCAATAAAGAAAAGAAGGAATATTATTTAATTATACGAAATGGAAAAATTGATGGTTTCAGAGTTATGAAATACTTAATGATGGTTGGTGGACTTGGTATGGGTGGAGCTGGTGGTTTCTTCTTCTGGAAAACAACACAATCATCCCAAAAGCTTGAAATAACAAAAATATCGCCAAAGACAACAGCAAATGCGCTAAGTGCAGAGAAGAAAGATCCTCTGGATGTTAATACATTACCGCAAATGAATGGGCCACCTGCTGTGGACGGCTAATCCATAAGTATCAATTAAGTAATTGATATTATAATATTAATTTTAAATTTGTATACATTTTTAATTAAGAAGATATACAGAATAAAAGGGGAATTCAAATAAAATAAACAAGTTTAGATGGACACGAATGAACTTGAAATCTGTGATGTCTCGAGCTTTAGAGTAGGAAACACATTCTGCTTAGTATAGAATTTAGTGTTAAAAAATTTTCACAGTGACACGTGAATTGGTAAATCTCAGCTTCAACAACTACTCTATCTTAATTATTGTAAAATTAATCAATTAATCGAATTTAATAATTAATTTGAAATTGGAAACTGTTATTGAAATATTGTTGAACTTCAATATTTTGTACATATAATTGATGCATTTTGACTACGCTTTTGATGCACCTTTCTATACAACATTAATATTAATTTTGTTTCTCCTACTTCTAATTGCCGGTAATTAATCAATTAAAATATGTGAATCGCCAATGCAGTGCCTTCATTGAAGATATAATTCAAATTTGAAATTATTCATTTGTTATAACTTGACTATATTGACCAATAAAAAATAAAAATCTTTCATTGCTGCATTTATTGCTAATCCCTACAAGATAAATATCTCAATGTGTATTTTCCTTTTACAATCACAATTTTCATTCTCATTAGATATTTGCTTCATATACAACACACATTGTTAATATTTGAGATTAATCAGAATGCTGAATTCAAATTTATCTGTGAGACAAAAAGGAAAATATTAAAATTTATTAATCAAGTCAGATAATACCGATGATTTCAAAAATAAGAAATATCCTGAACATATTTTATTTACACTCAATTCAGTCTTTTAATTAAAAAAACATTTTAAAGAATACCACTAAGTAAAAAAGTAATTCATCATGTTAATTAGTACGTTTCTTTGCATCAGAGAATTCACTTCGACATAATAGAACATTCTTATAAGCGCTCCTGTATTCAGAGCTCATAACAACGTAGATAACTGGATTGATACATGTAGTCAAATAAATAAGAATATATCCAGCAATGTTGAGGCCACGCCAGTCAATAATATCTTTAAATGTTTTTGTAATAGTTATTGGTAAATAACAAATGAGGAATGATGAAAATATTACTAAAATCATTTTTAATAATTTTCTATCCTTTGCTGTCATTTTTCCAGATTCTAAACTACGATTTTTTATACTACGAAATCTTGATTCTCTCCTCAATAATGTTTTTTTCTTTGTACGTTTTTCGGATGGTGAATCTGATCTTGATGATCCAAATTCTTCGGAGATATCAGTCTCATAACGCGAGGAGGATGATTGCAGTGTTAAATGTCCATCGACTGGTATTTCATCTCTTTGAAAACGATTCGGTACTTGCAAACATTTATCCTTAATTGCTGATAATTTTCGACAATTTAATACTTTTTCTTCATCATTACAATTCTTTTTATCATTTTTATCAGCATCTGAGAAACTCAAGTTTGGAATTACTGGATACATACGTGATGCATCAGAATCAGTTTGCTCGCTATCTACTCTGTTGTACTCGTTAAATGTATCCTGAATAGTTTTTTGTGAGTTTGACGTATCCTTCAAGATTTCTGATATACTTAGCGCTTCTCTACCATCTGGATAACATACAAAATCAATATTTGAAGTTCCTTCACTTTTTTCATTTATCTTTTCCAATAGTGTAGGGTCTGATGATGGCTTTTTATCGTCAATGATTTGTGGAACTTCTTCTCGAGTAATTACTAATTGGGGATTTAAGTTTTGACTCTTAATTGGGGAGCTACCATTCTCTGTCGTTGAAGTTCCTGTTGGACCATAACTTGAGCCAATAGCTGAGTCTTCCAAATTTTTGGTAAATTTCACCTAACGGATTAGTTTTTTTGTATGAGAAAAAATTGAAAAGGATCATTTTTCTCCACACGCACCGAAAAAGTGGACTTTCTTATACGGTTTGCGTCCTAACAGCCCACTTTTCCAGCTCTTGTAAAGAAAAAGATCATTCGTCACCTGAACAGGAAAATTGCCTAGGCCGTGGAGATTGTAGAAGTCGCATTCGGTTTATCCTAACGATACTTGCAATAACCTAATCAATTTTCCAGTCCTTGCTACGAAAAGTACTATCATCGAATTTTGAATGATTTCATGAGTTTAAGGTGTTTCGTGGGGAATCTCGAAATGTCTAAAAAAAAGTTGACAAAAATATGGAATAAAACTGAATTATCCGTGAATTTTCTTGGAAAATCTCAAGGCAGTCGTAGACATTGTTCCTGAGAAATTAATTTTTTTAGGCAAAAAACGAAGGCATACATCTTCAGTTTTTTTAAAATTTCGGTTTTTATGGTTTTCTTCGTTTCCATTCATCGTTGCGAGTAAGGGGGGCTCAAATGAAAGCTGGCATCATTTCTTATGAATTTCACTAGTTGTCAATTAAATTTGATTATTTTTAATGAAATTGTGAGCACTCTCCTGTTAATCAGTTTTTGCTCAATAAGTATATCGTTGCCTTAGAGTCAAACCCGCGTAAAAGCTATGCTTATACACAGCACTTACGCGACTTTGACTCTAAGGAGACGATATTAAGAATCATCAAATATCAGTTTGTGACCACTGAAATCGATGGGGAATGATGCCACCTTTCGTTTGAGTACAACCGCAACTCGCTACGATGTCTAGAGCGGAAGATATGCCCGAAAAACCAGAATTTTTAACAATTCAAAGTCCTAGATTTTGGCGAAAAATTTCTTTCATCCGAAAATCTAAAAATTCAATTTTGCGACAAGGTTTCCATCTGAAATTTCCCTGGATTCCCTGTGAAAAGATGGAACGGTTCTAACATGGAATTCCAATTTATTGATATTATTATCCTCTTGTGAGCATAATTCTCTATTCCTCATTTTCTACGACTGTCCATATTATTACTCCCTGTGTCCATCTTTCCCCACGAGCCCCTATTTTCCTTCTTCGGGTTATTGTAGAGATAAATATTCATTGATAATGTAATATTGCGGACACAAGAATCAATAAAAATAACTACTGGGTGGAAGGTGATAATTGATTCGATCAGATTATATATATTTTCATCAGAAAATAAGTCCAGTAGATATTCACATATAATTTATGTGCATTCTTGAAATTCAGTTATAACTGCAGCAAATGTTCTGAGAAATAATTTCATGAAAGCCAATAGTAATTGTAGATTCTACACTGTATAGTATTTCATGACGTTTTTTTCGAATTGATTTTTTAGTAAAATTTTCCTCGCATAACTTTTCAAAATGTTTCAGATTCTGAGTCCAATCGCACTCAAGAACATCTGCGCGTTTCGATCGAAGAAAAAATCGATAAAATTCTTTGCCGGGAAGGGAAAAACGACTGTCCATGATAATTTCAGTGGGACTAGGACGGGCCCAGGTAACAGAATTACCGCGTAGCAGTGCTTGCACTAATGGAGGTCGCTTGGATCTACAAGATCGCTGTTTGCTCATCTCTATCATAGCCCTTCAATAATCATTCAAGATAATTTAGAAATGTTCCTTCATTTCGTTATTTATTATTCAAATGTCTTCGTTATACAGTCGATTCTCCACATAAGATAGCTATTATGAGGTGATTCTTTCTTTCGACCACATTTAATTTTTTTTCGAACCGAATATAATAAAGTAAAGAAAATGTAATAATTTTTCAAGAATAGATATATTATGGTGCGTGCTACCTATTTTCGACATGCAACCGAACAAAATGCGAATAACGTTTCTCAGCAGAATGAAATCGAAGATGAAAATAATCAAAAAACGAAATTCATTCTCGTTCTTTGGAGTTTTTCCCCTCTACCCAAAGAACGAAATGGCAAGTGAAAAATCGATTTTTCAATGTGCATGCATATGAATGCCCGAGACGATGGATGATGCATCCATTTCGTGAAATTTCCAATCGATTCCTGCATATATTTTGCAGCCGATTTTTCCAAAAAATTATTCACTAAGAGTCATTTAAGAGTCTTAAATGACAGAAAAACAGTCAATCGAGAAACAAAAAATGTTATGGTTAAAAGTTGGATCCCTGCAGGAAATTGATAAATATTTCTTCCATCTCGACCGCTTTTACAGTCACCCATAAAACACCTTAAATTCTTGAAACTCAATTTTAACTGAAATTCTATTTTCCAAAGGAATTTCATTTAAGCACATACTTTGAAGAGAAACTCGAAAAGTGGAATCAAAATAAGTTATCATGAAAAATATTGAAATTTGAAAGAAATCGAATGATTTCGTGAATAATCTTATTTGGATATCCCATTTTTCTCGACCAAAGACGGCATAACGAAAGTGACTTTGAATCTCATATATATTGAGACAATTGATTTTTCCTTTCCAACACATCACAAAAATTCACGAAGAAAAATAACAATAATTACCTCAAGACTGGCATTAACCAGATCACTTGTTACTTTCTCCCTTCTTTTACTTTTTTGGGCAGTTTTCCGTACAATGTAGAAGATTCTTGCGTAACAAACGACAATTGCTATGCACGGTGTGAGAAATGCAAGAATGAATAGAAACTCTTTTGGACTACGGCCATTAACGTCTGGTAATATTGTGCATGATCCAATAACTGGGTCCAGACCAAAGCGACCCCACCGCTCAAACCAGGTCGCAACGAGTGCTCCAAAGCCGGATATCCATGTTGCAAGTACCATCAAGATCAGGTACCTCGGTTTATAGAGTCTGCAAATAAAGCCAGAGAATCAAATATAGGGAGGATAATAAGAAAATGTCTTGTGGAGAGTCAATTTCCAAACGATATTTGCACTTACTTCGGGTAAAGCCTTGGGTGACCGATCATAATGTATCGATTTATTGTAATTGCAAGAACTGTGAAGAGACTAACGGCCAACAAACCATAACGTAGAAGTGGAAAGAGACGACAAAGTAAGGCTCCATGCAGCCAGGAACTGTGCCAAAATGTTGATGTAGCTAGTGGCAAATTGAAGCAGCAAAACATCAGGTCAGAGATCGAGAGGTTCATGATAAATACAGCTGTTGCATTTCTTAACTGAAATGTTAAAGAAACGAGATAAGGAGTAGTATATTCTTCATCTCATCAGCTGGTGGGTAGAGTCGAATACTCGCTGGACGTCAAAGTCATTGATTAATTCATAAGATGCGATAGTGTCTTAATAAAATAGGTATTACGTACCATAATACATCTATTATCAAAATATTATATTATCATTATTTTTTATATTATTTCGGAAAAAGAATGAAATGTGGACAAAAGAAGGAGTTATCTCATAATTTTCTTAGATAATCGACTGTACAACGAAGATAATTGAATAATAAATAATAAAATGAAACATCATTTCCACATTATCTCGAATGATCATTGATAGAATAGAGCAATAATAGAATTTCGACAGAATAAAGTTTTTTTGCATCTAGGGAGGATAGAACGACGTTTCTAACCTCGCTTCGCTCGGTTTGGAAACGTCGTTCTTTCCTCCCTCGAAACAAAAAATATTGTATCCTCTAATTCTAAAGTGATCATCGATTACACTTAACCATTCATACGTATCCCCATATCGTGCGAACGTCGTGAAATTTTTAACGGCGTTTCTGTCAATCGGCTTCCCGGAGATATGAAAGACTATAAAGTTTCAGAAAAAAAATCACATGAAAGTAGACGGAAATCCATGAGTTTATCGTACCCTTACGTCATACGATACGTACACATTTTGTTCGCACTAGAGACATTGCAACAACGATTGCAGAACTAAGTGTTCCTCTTCTTCTATGTTAGTTTTCATAGTATCTCATTTTTATTACCTCCTTCGCTATCTTTGAGGCTGAGTGACCCAATTCAACCTGAAATGTTTTCAATGCTTTACAATTTTAAAAGCATTAGGAAATGAAAAAAGAATAAAGAAATCCAACCTGAATTTCAACACTGACATTTTATTATTGAGAAAAAAATAATAAGAATGTCCGTAATTCTGTTTTGTCAGTAAAGATGGATGGAATGACTGTTGGGGGTTTTAGATTTATCAGAGAGGCCTGGGTTCTTCGATACGATGTGACATGTTGATGAAAAATAGGCACTAGAGGGGTGGTGATGGTGGAATGAATAAAGGAAGAAAAGCGCTCGAGCAATTGGAAGAGTCTGAAGGTATAAAAAGTTTGTGGAAATGTCTCCCATCTCTTAACAAACGTATAAAAAAGAATTTCATCATGGCTTTAAATGAAAAATATTGAATTCATTTATCCTCGGGCACATTTCTTTCTTATTAATTAAGATGTCTTCTTAACCCTTTCCTCTTCATCAATAATTAGCACTTAATTCTTTTTCGGGGTTATCGACACCTTGCTTCACCGCTCGTAATCTTGGACAATTCGAAGCTAGAAGGAGCAAAATAATTTTTATATGTGTTTTGTACAGCAAAAAACAGTCAACAAGAGAAGAACTCAATTCTCTGCTGCAATGCATTTAAAGCGCAGCATTAAAGTAGAGCCGTGAAAGTACTGGGCAGAACTTAATTACGGACAAGAGGTACTAGACAGCCTGGCGTTTACTATGCCACAAAAGACCCTTCTGGATCTATGTCCACGGACGGGAATCGTGTGGTTGAATTAAAACGCCGACTGAAACTTTATCCAATTCACTTTTTTTACATTAAAATTTTACTTTCAAGTTCCATTATTCGGTATGTTCATTTGGATATAATTACACAGAAGAAATAATAATATATGAGTTGTGAAATACTGAAGAAGATTGTCAAACTTTTTCCAAAATTATCCGATGTTAATTCATTTCACTTTGAGATTAGATTTTGTACAATATCTCCTCATTAAGCGAAAGATAATATTCTTTGTAATCATTCTTCAACTGCTTTTTTCGTGAGGTTTTTTTTCACTTCATGATTACTGCATTTTTAAGCAAGAAATACATCGAATTAATTGATCCAATTAAAGCTAGGGTCATTATGAATTATAGAGTATTTTTTGTGAGTAACCATATCAATTATTATTCTCCATTAATTTTTATTCATTAAATTTCATGTGAAAATCGACTGATGGTTATCCTCTATCCTGTATGGAGAATTTGCATCGATTAAACTGAACTTTCATGAGGAATAAATCTTGTTATCAAACGTCAATTATAATAAAATCACCGGAGTTATAGTTGAAAAGCATGATTAATCATGACCGTATCGTAGAACAGCAAAAGTTTGATAATTTTCTCATATAGACAACTTACAGTGGTGGCTTCTATCTCTCATCAGTTTTACACACACCTAGATTGTAAACAGAGAAGAACAAAAACGCAAAGAACGAAAAAAAATGAGAAAAAAAGCAGGAAAGAAGAGTAGTGACGTACACAGAGAATGGAGCATTGATCTCTCACTAAATATAGAATATTAGAGTGTGAACGGAATTGCTCATTGGCACGCTTAGAGAAAATAGTATATTATGCATCTAGAGAGGAAAAAAATTAATTTCGACAAAAAAATTCCTCCCGAGCAAAGCGAGAGTGCTAAATTTTTGTCGAAGTTGACTTTTTTCCTTCCGTGGTGCATACAATATTTTTTGTTTCGGGAGAGGAAAGAGCGGCGAACCGAGCGAAGCGAAGTTAGAAATGTTGTTATATCCTCCCTAGATACAAAAAAAAATGTTTCCATTACAAACTTTCAATATTTCATGGCATTACCCAAATGATGAATGTAATAAAATACAATTCTTTTTTCTTTGAAGTTTTTTCTCAAAAATCTTGAGAATAAAAATGATAGAGAAAATTCTTAGAAGTACCGTTGCGAAGATCAGCAGATTATTGATGCCAAATGGTACAAGTAAAATCTTTTTTACTTCAATAGCTCTTGAAATATAAAACCAAAAACTACAAATTATTCTCACTTGCCGGAATTCATCTCCTCATTTCCACGTGACTCGATGCTTTGAAGACTCTCTATTACTCCGTCAAATTCAAAAATTTTACTTGTGTTCCCTCAAATTGTGAGTTCGCCATCTCCCTTCTAGTCATTTCTTCCCCTCAGGAGAAAGAAACCAAAGGAATATTTGAAGCAAGTGAGAAAAACTGGTGTATTCAATAAAGCAGAAGCGCATAAGTCGTAAAACTAAATTAACCAAATTATTTCCATCATTTTTCTTTCAAAGTAATTGCAAAGAGATAAAATGAGAAGATTCGGTACAGAGCGAGTTCGATTATAAGGCATCAGAAGCTAGGGAGAGTGTAGACCATTTTAGTCATTTAAAAAAAAACAGATTTTGATACAGAAAAATACACATTAATAACCGGACGAATTACATAGAGGGATGATATGATACATCACCCGTGATAAACTCAGGCAGTTGTTCAGCGTAAAGTTTTTTGGTAACCATACTGAACCTACTTGCTCCCTTTCATTCAAATTTAATCTGAACATTATTTTTTTTTAATATTTTGAGAATTTTCCTAAATTTATTTGTCTCCTAGCTCCATAAATATTAATTGATTAACACGCCATTTGAGTCGCAAAGAGGGAAAATAGGATAAGTCAATCACCCGAGAAGGAGACGGAAAAACAGCCATTATTGGTCATAACATTCAGGATAATGGCTCGCTATATAAAAACGATAGATAAAATATGAATTATTTTTATGAATAATTGAGTTTGGATAAAATGATGGGCATCACGTTTCTTATGTCAAGAAATTGCAAATGCATGGATGAGTAGAAAGAAAAGGAGATGACAAGCATGGAAATAAGCAGTCACAGTAGATCATGAACTCACAGCACGATTTTCATGAATAAAAGATAAATGATTAGTGGTGAAAGAGAGAGGAAGAGAGATTCTGATAAGGATTATCCTACGACTTTACCTTTTTGGTGCGGAAGAGAGCTGCTACAGTGATGAGATTGCCTGGTATACCAATGAGCATGAAGAGGAAGCAGCAACCAGCGGCAAAGTAGAGTAACCAGGATGGATAACCGTCAAAGAGTATCGCTGAACCAGGATTCTCCAGTACCTCCTCGATCTCAAATACACTTTCATTTGTCTCGGAATCGTTGTTAGCCACCCAGTATTCCAGCATTCTTCGATAAAACAATCCGAACCAAACAGAGAGTCAAAACAAGAGAATTACTTGAATACGTTTGAGCAAACTTCATGACATAAAAACACTCAAAATAATGACGAATCAATACGTCAATGAGATTTTCTATTCTCGAGTGAGTATTAAGAAAGAAGTGAGTATATAAAATTCATCCAATGCTCTTTTTTCCTTCGACCGTATGAGTGGTTATAGTGTAGGGATAGATCAGCCATTCCAGTCACTACTTTAATTATTTCATTTATTTAAGTTACTAATTAACAAATCTATCATTATAATCAATAACATAAAACCTCTTCGTATGTGACAAGAGGTAATGCGTTGCGCGGAGACGAGAAACCCACGAACTAAATGTGCGAGTGAAATAACTTCGAATGCTGCCTCTGTTAGACAGCAATACACAACAGTTTTCCATTTTCTTTTTTTTGATAATTAACAAATGCATAACTGAAATACCATGAAATTTTATGTATCAATTGTTATTGAACCAAACAATACAAATATCGAGAATTTTATACGATTTTATCGTTTTCATAGAGTAAGGAGTAGAAAAAAATAGAAAAACTGAAAAAATTCTCTCAATTCGTTATTTTCCCCCTTGTGGCATTTTTTTATTGACTCAATAGTTTTTTGATTTCCCCATGGAAGAGAATGACTGTGTTGGATTTTCAAATCGATTATCGATAAATTATTTCGGTGTAGAGAACGGCTTCCTTGAAAAACGTATTTTCTTTAAGGAATAGCCAAAAGAAATGGGTTACCCTCGATCTCGATGAGAAAGAGGAATCGAAATAAATTTTCGTGGGTACACCTCACCCTTTTTCTCTGATATAAATCGTTGTATGTTTTGTGTTAAAAGGAAGAAGAGGGAAGACAAGGAGAAAAAATAATGGAAGTTCGTGTTTAAGGATATATTTCGTACCGATAATGTTTACACGGAAATAGGAGAAATTTGTGATGAGGGATGTGCCAAAATGAAGATTAGGGTAGATAACGTATTTATTGAGGAATTGTATGGTCGTACTGATGGGTAACTACGTAATTTGGTTCATCGGAAGGGACTGAATCGTAAAAATGATGAGGGCAAAGCGCTCGGGATTGTGACCTCATCCTCATTTATCCGAAATTTTTCCTACCTTCTATTATTACTTCCTTTCTTTTTTATGTTCTTTTCTTATCTCGATGGAAAATATTAAAAAAAGAGAGAGGAAAACAACTGTTTGATAATCTAGAATGGGTAATCACTCTTTTGTCAAACTCCTAACTGAAAGATATTCATCCCTGGTTGCTTACCAGAGGAATGAAATTCTCATTAGGATAATGATGCTGAAAATTCTTTCTAGCGTAATTACTGAATGTAATGAATTTCCTGATGTTATTATGAGAAAAATAGTTTCTTATTGACAAAATTTCAATTTTCTTTTATTCAATAAAACCATTAGATACTTCTCCAACCAAAGCTATCATTTCAACTGAAAACAACTTTTCTGAATTTTGAATTTTATTGAAAATCCAATAGTATTCATTGCAAATAATAATCTTATAATAATTCTCGATCTAAACCTTTCTTGATGTTTAATTTCATTTCATTTTTTTACTTTCTAAACTTTGAACTTAAATAATTGTGGAAATATGTAAAATTATAGTTATGAAAGTTAGAGAATTTGATTTATCAGTACAAGCAAAATGTAATTTCGCTTTCCAGTATCGCAAATCAATTGATAATACTCTATATCGATGAGCCCCCTCCACCCGATTCTTGTTACTCCACAAACTCTTATTTTTCCTTTGGGTTTTGTATCATCGTTTGAAGAACATGTCAAAGTGCTTCGTCAACCGAAAATTATCCCGAAAGTTTTCTTTCCACTGAATATAAGACATTGAGTGTATCTACTGCTCGATATTCTAACTATTGCCAAGTATTCTTCGTTTTTGCTCATCATAATAAACTTTTCCGTCCTTTGTGTATAAACATTTTGTTTGTTTTTCCTTTTTCTTTTAATTCTCGTGAAGTTATATTGAAATGACTTTGTACATATTTTCACCGAAAGTAGAAAGAATATAGGATAATAAATGGGATGCTCACTCTGATTCCAAGATATTCCATAAAAACTGACATCAAATAAAATTGACGCACTTCCTTCAACTAGTTCACAGCTACCTTAATGTTTATCTTTTTTTTGAAAAAAATTATAAGATTCATTTAGTTGAACATATTGAATAATGAAGGGGTAGAACAGTAAGAAAAGAATGAATTCATTTTTTCCAAATTTGAAGAAAAGGAAAAAAAATGACATACCTTGTTGTGAAAAGTAACACCTAATTTAAAGCCGATTCAGCGCTTAATAGGAAGATAGACTTGGATGATACTTTTATCGTTGCTTGATACATAGTAAGCTTGACTGGAACTCGTAGTAGAATAGCAACTGAGAATAGACCAGGATACACAGCAGCTGAGTTAGCAACTTTTTTGTCTCAACGCTGGCAGCTACAACCGAAATGAGAGACATCACTGAAATTTACGGTCCACTGTCACTACTAATATTTGACAATTTTTTCTTTCCAAGAAAAAAAAACATTATTTAACTTATAAATTGTTGAGCACAGGTGCAAAGTTTTTATTAGTTCTCTTACCATATTACTTCTGATCTAATGGTCATTTTTGATACTATTCATTGTTTTTATGTTTCCGTTTCTAAGGAGTGAAAGCAGTAAATCAGTAAAAGACTTTCGACGAAACTCTTCGCGCAAGCTATGCGGCTCGACTGAATGGCCAAAGGAAAAGTAGATGAAGAAAACTCTGGTGAGAGTACCAATACACACGTGTGAGGCTGGGTGGTAATGAAAAATCGGGAGTGGGGCGCGTGCGCGTCGTTCTACTTTTTGTATCCATTATTACTTTGAATAAACAAACAATCATATTCAAATTCTGTGGTTAATGGTTTCACACGTCAACAGAATTTTTTCATTTCTAAACAAGTGCTTCCACCATTTAAATTTCATGTCTTATCCTTTGCAATTGAAATTGTAAATAAAACAGCTTTGGAAAATGAAGAAAAAGTATTATGTGTCATCTTTAATGAATGATAAACGTAAAAACATTATTATGAAAATTTAGTAGATATGAAATTCAGCCTTCATTGAGAATTTTTTTCGCATAATCCACACAAAAAATTGCGAGAAATTTTTGAAAATTGTTCCGAGATCTGCTTATCTTGAGAAAAGTTCCAAAAGAATTGGCATGAATTGGTTCGACTAAGCTCCTAAAATTTTCTTAACGATTTAAAGATCATTAATACTAATATTCAACAATGCAGTGTTATACATGGGTTAATTTGAATATCAAGATTACAATATTTCATAAATATCGCAAATATATCAAGCTTAAGGGAAATAATTGTTAAATTTGTTTGTAGCCCACGAAAATGTCTACAAACAAAGTCTGCTGAAAATATCTGTTGGACCTACTCGTTTCAAAGATATTTTTAAATAAATGGTAAAGAAATCTCGACTTGGCTTGCTTTATCACTTTACTGCTGAATTGTGATCAGTTTTTATGAAATAAAAAAGTGATAATTTTAGGCTTGCTCTTAAGATGTATCGATATGAATGTTCGTATCTTTCAAATAAATATTGGAATTGACTCCCCAAAAAATAGAGAATGGTAGAACATTGATTCTTCTCACCCTCCTTTAAATTTTCTAATTTTCAGCCAATTAGAAATGACAATATTTAAGTAGATTCAAGAAAAAATATGAAATTCCAAAGAATTCAAGTTGCCAATTTCATTTTTTTTTTATTTTTTCATCATAATTTCATTTTATTAAAAAAAAAAAGATATTAAAATTAAGAGGATTTAATCGATAAAAAATTTAAATGAAATTATTTTATTGAACTGAAATATGGGAAAGAACAAAAATTTTAGACCTTGGCGCCCTGCCGAAGTACAATAAATTTCCCATCCACCTCACCCTCTCCCTCCCCCCCCCCTCCTTACAATCACTAGGAAAACTCCTTAAGAATGTATGATAGGAATATTGTAAAGCAATAGGAAAAATTGCAAGAAATAGAACATAAACCTATTCCTAGTCGGAACATGCTTGCAAATTTTGAGAAAGCACAGTTTAACCGTTATAAAAAGGTCATTGCATCGCAATCTCGATAATTTGACATGGGCTTTTGTGGACAAATTGCATTTTCGTACGGAAAATATGTCAAAATCATTAGGAATTTTCAAAAATTTTATTAATTACAATTATAAACTGCGATTAAAAAAATCTAACAAATATCTTGAAATCATATGCTTGATAAAAATGAAAGATATTTTTTCAATGAATTCCACGAGTTATTTGAGAAATGCGCTCAATTTAATAACCCGTATTAAATCAAAAAGAAACTACCAGTAAAAATAGTAGAGTTCTAAAGGCACGCGGACAGGCAAAACAAACGGTGTGGCATAAAGAAATTAAAGGAAAAAAGAAATGCTAGGCATAAAACGGCTGTGGGCATATGGGCCACTCTCAGGATAAAGTGAAGAAGAGAAAAAATTAGACTCCAATGAAGACACATGTTGAAAATTTTATGATCTAGTGCGACTGTGTCAGTATCATGAGAAGACATACGTGAACACGTGGGTGACGGGTGTTCCTTTGCATTTTAGTTTATTTCTCGAATTCGTCTCCTCTTCATTGAAAATCTTATTAAATCATAGCAGGATGTATGTTTTCATTCATATTTCCGTTTGTGACAGATTAACCAAGTTCCAAGCCTCTCTTCTATAAAAAGGAAGAGTTCAAAATAATAATCATCCTTCTTGTTTCTTTATGCAAAGGAAAGAACATGTTTCTCAAAAATATTGTTGTTGAAAATATTGGAATGAATAAACCAAATTCGACTGAAGAATATTTGGATGGATAAAATTTTTGAGAAATCAATCATCAATACTTGAGTTTAAACTAAAGTTAGAGGCATTTCTGCCGAGAAATAATATAATGCGGTGAATTTTAGACCGATAGTTTTCAGATTTTTCCGATATCGTTCAATCCGGTCTGATGTCGAAAGAAAACTCTATGAACCAATTCCACACGAAAATAATTTCCTCAGAAACTATATAAAAACAACAATTCAATGGAAATGGAGCGGAAGTTTGATTTGCATAATTAAGAAAATGAATTTCATCGTCTCAGTAACAAACGGGTATAAGTCCTGTGCATAAGGATAGCTTTTACGTCTTTTTGTTTCTAATGCGACGATATCCATGCAATAATTCATTAGAAAATCATTTCGGGTAAAAACTTGCAATTTAATTGATATTTTCAATTAAAAAGAAAAAAATCAAATCATTTATTTTTGTAGGAAAACCTATAAAATAATCCATAACAATAATAAGGTTAGATTGTGTTAAAACGGAAGACAAGTGTCAAGATGTATGTCCAGCAACAGCGATCAAAGTGTCATCTCAAATTTCATTTGAACGATGTACAGGAATCAGTGCCAACAGACACCTACTCTACTTTTCGTTCGCGTTGGTGTTTAATAACGTGTATTGCCACCAACAACAAGTAGGGACAATCTATTTCACAATCGCTCATTATTATTATCATTTTTCCTCCTGCTTCATCCACGCACGCGTGTGTTATACGTAAAAGTAGCCTGAACTAATAGAATTTTATTTGTGTCAGCCGTTGATTTTCCTACGCGACCCATTGTATTTATGGTAAAAAGAATATAATAATAATAAAGGGCCGATGAGGGCCTTGTGGAAGTGCGCGGTATGAACATGGTCCCGCTAATACAACATGTGGGTTGTCTGTTGATGCTGTGGCCCCTACATCCTTTTTAAAAATAATTGCATTTTGTTAAACGAGGAGAAACCGTGTAGAGGTTGGACGAAACATTTTTTTTCATTTATTTCAAATTACTTTGGTGACTGAATTAATTTTAGTGGAATATTTGAGGACGTTATTTTTTTTTGAATATCCTTCAAATTAGTTAATTTAACGAAACTTTTCAAGAAACTTTTTTTATTGGAAATTTTATGAATCGTTACGAAGCTCTCTCAGCGATTTTTCATAGGGCCACCTTCTTAAACTATTCGACACAATATAAAAGGAAATTAATTAAATAAACGTGCTCATAATAATTATGGAAATATTTTCTTATTGAGTCGTTGGAAATCCCATGAAACTTGAGGAAACACTTCATCTTTATTACTACATAATAATTAAATATAATTATGATAAAATTGAGAAAAAGTTTGGAGCCAATGAACCAATAAATTCAGGTACATAAATAAAAGCAACACACCTGGCAATAATTCCAAGAGCTAGCCCCGGCAATACACAGAGTCTATGGTTTCAAATTCTTTACAACTCTCTCCCTCCATTCTTATGAAAAAGAAAATTTTCTGTCTTTTTTTTCCAAGCAATATGAGTAGCCCGAGCCATGGCGAGGGATAGGTTAGATGGTTTCGGCTCCACATTAAATGGCATGGCAATATGGCACAGTTTCGTTGATGCGTTTTGTCCCCACCATAACAACGTATGCCTACAGTATTCGTAAACTCACGCTTACGTTTGACAGAATGTCTCTCGTAAGCAGTTGTACGGTGACACTTGCCGAGTGAGGCCAAAGTTTCAGTGACACGCTCGTTAAACAGTGATTAGAATGAACTCATTAATCATTGGTTAAATTATTGAGATTAACTAAAAATTTATTGATTAAATGGCACATAATTATTAAAAAATAATTTTTTATTTTTCTTCTAACCCTCCAAAAGTGCTAGAGATAAAATAAAGTGCTTTAGCAGTGAATTAAATGGTGTTGTTCACACTATTTTTTTGTGGTACTCACATGAGATTCTGCGAACAGAACCGGATATTCTCTCTCTCTTAAATTATTTATTAGTTTAAACTAAATTTTACCATTCGCTCTTGAATATATCGTCGCCGTAGAATCAAAGGGGCGTAAGTGCCATTTTTCAAACACCTACATTAATTCATTTTTTTGGAAGAACAATAAGTTACATATTTTCGTTAAACAAAAATAGAGAATGGCACTTACGCCCCTTTGATTCTACGACGACGATAT
>JABSMS010070306.1:0-20321 GCA_018902275.1 Aleiodes sp. PSUC_FEM 10030003
AAACCATTGACAGAAAAAATTGACTTATCCTGTTTTACCTCTTCACTACTGAATTTTTTGTAGCTCTCATCGTTTTCGAGATATTTCGGAATAACTGAAGATGGAAAGTCGATTTTTTTGATATTCTCGAGTTAAACTGTTACAAAGATGTTCACAAAAGAATTTAAAATTTAGTAAAAATTCAGTATTTTTGTTGTTTCGAGAATATCTCAAAAAATATGAGATTCAGGAGAATTTGTCAAAGAACATTTTTTGTAGAATTTAATTCTCTACAAAAAAGGTATCTTGAAAATTCCCTCTGAGCCTACTCGTTTCAAAGATATTTACAGAAGAACACTAAAGAAATTTTCATCATTTTCTTCCACCACTTTAATAAGGATTTCTACTTTATTTTGAGAATATCTCGAAAATGGTTGGGTTTCCATGAATTTTCGCCAAAACCTTTTTTGTAGAGAATTAAATTCTCCACAAAAAAGCTCTCCTGACATTTTCCTCTAAACCCACTCATTCAAAAGATATTCGCGAAAGAGTCCGGAAAAAATTCAATACTCACCATTCTTTTCATGTATTTGAACTAAAGATTTAAACGACTGTTGAGCACGCGCCAAACTATACTGTCCTTGTCCACCACAAACTTTACCAGCTCCACTAGCACCCTGAAACTGTATACGTGCTTTTCCTTTAACTAGGGTCGCTGATATTTGCATTATAACAGCTTCAACTGTGTAAGCCGAACTCCAGCCTTGTTTAGTGAGTAATTCCATACAAATAGCACCACCGACGAGGACATAACCACCGGAGATGATTGGATGAACGACGCGTACGAACGGTGGTTCGAATGGATACGATTCCTAGTTTTTGGTTGATTGGGAATGATTATTGTGATGATTTAAGATTTTTCTTAGCGTTTATTTCAAATATTTTACCTTGAACATCATGTTGAGGAGAATACTGTCTTTTCCCTCTTTCTCTTTCAGTAGTACAAGGTCTTTGTGCAAAGGCGAGTCGGGATCCACACACATTAGTCTGATATTCCACTCGTACAGACTGTCATTCACCAATTCTATGCTGTACATTCCTGTGAATTGCATTTTCCAATGGAAAATTAAAGAAAAATAATGATTAGTCGTAAAAAGAATAAAATCGAAAATTAAACTTTCTTTCTTTTTGAAATAACTCGGAAACGAGTGGGTTCAGGAAAATTTTCAAGAGACCGTTTTTTGTAGAGAATTTAATGGGCTACAAAAAAGGATTCTTGAGTTTTTTTTCTAAGTCTACTCGTTTCGAAGATATTCGCGAAAGAACGCGAAAAAAAATTGAATTTTCTTTGATCGATTTATCGGGAATTTAGGTTTATTTTGAGAATATCTCGGAAACGGTTGGGTTTACAAAAATTTATCAAGAGACCTTTTTTATTGAGAACCAAATTCTTCACAAAAAAGGTCTCCTAGTAATTTTCCGTAACCCTACTCGTTCCCGAGATATCCACGAAAAAATTTACGTCGAATATTTTCATCTTTTTTCGAAACTCAAAAATTTATTTGTCAAACTGATGATATCTTCTCTCAGTCTGCTCCATTATCTCTCGAAAAAATGGTAAATCATTGAAAATTGTGTAATTAGATGAAAACTACGTAAATACCTTTTTTAAAGCTGTCACTTCTGTAAATATCTCGTAATTCTTTCATAAGCCTGTCAGTCGCTTGAACACTTCCTGATACAGAGCCTCTGAGATAATCCTGTCTTTGATTTTGTCTGAGCCTCTCTAACGTCGCGAGATGTTCCAGATCCATGTCGTCAGCCTGTTGATTGATTCATCCAAATTAATAATCATGTTAGAGTCCAATTCTATGCCAACATTAAACATAATGATGGAATTTATCGAATTAATTCGCAAATTTTGAGGTTTTTGGCGAATTTCTAGGTATTGATGCGGGAAAGAAAAATTTTCAGAGACCTTTTGTGTAGAGCAGAGTGAGACCTACAGAAACATCCTTAATTTTTCCCCTAGACCCAATCGTTCTGGGGATATTCGCAGAAAAAACCGAACACAATTTTTGATCATTCACGTTTATTTTCATTATTTCGCGAATATCTCCGAAATAAGTAGGTTTAGAGGAAAATGTCAAGAAACTTTTTTTGCAGCCCACAAAATTCTCTACAAAAAAGCTCTCTTGATATTTTCTCCTAAACCTATTCATTCTAAAGTTATCGACAAAAAAATGAAAAAATATCAAAATCACTATTCCATACTTCGCTACTCCCTTTTCATTTAAATTGAGAATATCTCAGGAACTATCAACCTTACGAAATTTACTGAAGAAACCTTTTCTCTAGCCCACAAAATTCTCTACAAAAAACCTCTCCCAACATTTCCCCCCAACCCACCACTTCCGGCGCTAATCGCAAAAAAAATCCCCCCAAAAAAATCCTCTCCCAAATTAAACCCAATTAACTCACTTTACTCTTCGCATTAGCTTCTCCCTCATCCATATCCAAGTGCAAGTCCTCCTCGGACTCACTCTCCTCGTCGTCCTCAATGTCCTCAGTGTCCTCCGCCTCCATTCTTTGTGCAACAACATCATTAACACCACCCAACCTCAACGGATCCAGCGCAGTCCTTAATCTCTCAACATCAGGTGGCTCTGGTAATGAATGTAATCTGCACAATTCCTTCAACAATATTCCTACTTGATTAATAACATGATTATCACGGCCCGTCGTATTGCTGAGTATTTGTACGGCATTTGTTACGCTCGTTTCTTCAGATTCCGCGAACCAAACGGGCGGCGTCGATGGATAAGTTTCCTGAAAGACAAACAATCCCAATTTATTCACCATTAGAATTCTAATAATAAAATCGCGACTCGTCGCGTTAAAAAATCTTTAATTGCCCGATGACGTCATGTCAACAAAAAAATATTTTTTAAGCAATTTATTTTCCGCGATTGTTATTCGTTTAAAGGGCCTCAGAGCGGCCAGGGGGTTATTGCACGGGCCTTACCCTCGAAAAACTCATTGACCTGTCTCTGAGCCCCTCTTCTCTTGCCCTTCTCTAATTCCACAACTGTGTCTTGAATTAATCGATTTTCCTGGCAAATTAAAGCCGAAATAACGGAAAAAATCGTGGAAAAATTATTGAATTAATAAATCGATCGGAAATTAAATGAATCGAGTGTCAAATTAATAACAACGAATGTTATTGTTTCTTTGTCCGATTGGGAATGATCGAACGGGGCCCGTAATGGCGTTGTCTTAATTTCAATGATTTTTTTTTGTTGCTTTTCAGGGAATATTCGGTTTACTCACTGTGATATTCGCGTGTATCTCGTATTTCTTTCCATTTTTACCAACAAATCTGCAACTAAGCTCGTCCACACTAGCAGACATTATCTGAAATCTTTCATGGCTCTTTGGAAATACAGACTCGAGAGTTTTTATCTCCTGCTTGAGTGTATTCAAGCAAGCCATTTGAATATTAACCACTAACGTTTTTAAACAAGCCTCCTTGTTTAACTGTTTTTATTTAGTTCAGTGTTTTTTTAACGGAGTAATCACAGAAACTGTAGGAATTTTTTTTTATTCTTTTCTCTCTTGTTTAAAGTGGAACTCGGAGAGACACATACGCGGTGGTATCCTTACGCTGATTACCCGAGAAAATGGCGACGACGACTGAGCTCTTTCGGTTTTCATCGGGATTTCTCGGCGCGGTTTTTTGGGGGTAAGGTAGGGGACACTGATGGTATCAGCGGGGTCCCTAGGACCGCCATATTCACTGGGCGGTACCGCGGGAAGTTTGAAATGGGGGAGAATTCGGTTGAGGGAGGTGGTGAAACGAGTTGATGGTTTTTTTTTGAGAATATCTCGGGAAATAAGGGAGATACGAAAAAAATGATTGATACCTTTTTTGTAGAGCGGACGAAGAGCTACAAAAAAGGTTCAATGAAAATTTTTCTATCTCGCCTAGTTTCCGAGATATTTACAAAAGAAGATGAAGAAATATTGAAGTGACAAAAACGTGAATTTGAGTTTCTTTAGTTTTTTAAAAATATCTTCGAAACAAAGCGAGATACGAAAAAAAGTGTGGGAACCTTTTTTGTGTAGCGGAAGAAGATCTACAAAAAAGGTTTCAACAAAAATTCCTGTATCTCTCATAGTTACCGAGATATTCTCACAAAACTGAAGAAAAAAATATTCGAAATCTTTAATTTCATATAAAAGCAACAAAACATATTCCAATGTCAATTACCGTTATAATTATCATTGTCACGCGGTTAATACAAAAACATTGTAAATTTTTTTTCAAAGTAGATTTTATTTTATTCAATTCTCCAATTTCTAAATCATAATGAAAAAAGAAAAATCAAACGAAGCATTTTTCTTTTTTTTTGTTGTTTATATCATGAATTTATTTGTTGAAATAACTATTATTTCTATGCTTTTTTTTATAGGCTATATATACAGATGATAGTATGATAAATTATGGTACATGTAATTATCATAACAAGTGTTCTTTTTTTTCCTTCTTTCTCTCTCCTTTAACAAATAAATGCTCTAATCTAAACATACTTAGAATCATAATTTTTATTCCTTCACTTCCTTATTATTACTCTTTTTTTTCTCTTTTTCATTCAATTTTGGACTGGTGGTTTATAAACTCTATAATTCACAGATTCATATACACAAACCCTTTCAAGGTATACGTTACGAATTATTATTTTTCTCAAATTCTTTTTATTTTCATTCACGTTCTAGAACAAGTTAATTTATACATAGAAATAATCCAGAAAGAAAGATTAATGAGAAATCATAAACTAAAAGTTTCCTTTAATCTATACATTTTTTTTATTATTTTTAATAACGTTTCCGTAGCTGAAGAGCCAAAACGAGAACATTTGAATAATGTAAATGGTTTCCATGGAATATCTCCGAAACTGAGGGAGAGAGAGAAATTTTTTGAGGAGGGTAATTTTTTTGATTTTTTGTTGAAGCGAAAAAAAAATTGAATTTCATGTTTTTATTTTTTCACTGGTTCCAGTTTTTTGGAAATATCTCGGAAACTAGAGGAGATAGGAGAATTTTCGTCAAAACCTTTTTTTTAGAGAATTTAATTCTCTACAACAAAGGTCTCTTG
Source organism: Aleiodes sp. PSUC_FEM 10030003 (assembly GCA_018902275.1). Taxonomy (NCBI): domain Eukaryota; kingdom Metazoa; phylum Arthropoda; class Insecta; order Hymenoptera; family Braconidae; genus Aleiodes; species Aleiodes sp. PSUC_FEM 10030003. Next base: position 5,135 of record JABSMS010070306.1, read on the forward strand.
ACATTTTTCTCTAAACCTACTGGTTTCGGAGATATTCGCTAAACAAAGTGAATAGAATTCTCTGATCAGTTTCATTTCAATTATCTACTTCGATTTCCAATGGTTTTTATGGAATATCTCCGGAACTAAAGGAGATGGGAAATTTTTTAGAAATATTTTTTGTAGCTGTGATTCGCCTCTACAAAAAAGGTTTCATGAAAAATCTCGGGTCTCTAACGATTATCGAGATATTCAAGAAAATTCGAATAATTTCATTTTATAATAAAAAAAATCATTTTATCATTTTTCCACTGATTTCAGTTTTTCCGAAATATCTCCAAACTCAAAGCAGATATAAAAATTTCCATAGAAACCTTTTTTGTAGCCCTGATTCGCCTCCACAAAAAACATTCCCACAAAAAATCTCCTATTCCCCTAAATTATCGAGATAATCCAAAAAAAAACAAAAAAAAAAATTAAACAAACATCTCATTTTGCTCTTCCCTACTCTCCGCGACTCGTATTGTACAAAAATTACATTTGAGGATATGGAACATATATGAATCCGCAGATGCCAGTCCATCGTACTCTTTTTTTCCATGTGAAAAACGAGACATATTTATAAATAATAAAATATACCTTTTTTTAATATATTTTTCCATTGTACCACGTGGTATCCTAGACACAGTTTCACTTTCACTTCCCGTTTTTTCCCAATTTCTGATTGTTCACTGCGGAAAATTCAGGATGGAGAGTGCAATTTAATAGTTTCACAAAGTCCACACAAATTTTCCAATGTGCAGATTATTTTTTGGGATTTTTAAATCCCAAAAGTTCAGTGTTAACGTATAATTACCGATTAAAACCGCGTTTTTCGCGATTATCTCGCGAACAAAGCGAGATATGAAAAAAAGTGTAGATACCTTTTTTGTAGAGCGGAAGAAGAGCTAAAAAAAAGACCAAACACTTTTTTCCGTATCTCCCTCAGTTTTCGAGATATTTCGAAAAAACCTCCGTTTTTAAAAAATCGCATTTTCAATGCCATTTCTCAGATCACTTACGCCATTCAGTAACTAAGGATCACAAAAGGAAGACCATCTTAATATCTTGAGCCGTATGAAATTATCTCAATTACAAGATGTTTACTTAATTAGTGCCACTCAATCGCCTTAACTTCCGTACTGATTATTAATTTTAACATAAAATTAAAGTCTGTACAGTGAGCAGTTTTTTTTACACTTCTATATCCCAAATAAATGAATGAAATTATTCCTGTAAAAATTGTCGCGATCCATCTTGAATTTTCATAATATTTCACCTGTTTTCTTCGATTTTAATGAAAAATTAATTAATTCAAATGAGTGAAAATTCAATGTAATCAGTAAATTCAGACTCCTGAGATTTAAATTATTTTAAAATTCTCATTAAACAAATTTTAATCCAACCTTTACACACACACACACACTCATTGAATTAATGAATTAATTAGTGATCGATAGTTACAGTCGATGATTGGGTGTTTAATTTATTTGATAAATTCCGGGTGAAAATTTGAATTATTGAAAAATAAAAAATAAATAAAATTAATGATAATAATGGAAAATTGTCAAAATCATTGAATCATTTAAGTAGATTTTTTTATAATCTTCAATCCTTCATTATGTCAATATTCTCGTCTTTATCTAATAACTTATGAATTTATTCATTAATTAATCCTCTGCTTGATTTTTTTAAATTTCAGTCACAGTTCAATGGGAAAAGCAACGGATGCTCGTCTCGTTGAGGTAGCCTTACGTGGGGGGTACGATGTTTTTTTTCATTTAATTTTAATCCTTTTTTTATTCGTTAAACAAAAGAAAATAAAAAAAACAATGTAACGCGCCACAACAGCACACGCGCGACACTTTCACTAAATCGGCACTTTAAAATGCTGAATGATAGTAATCGTAGGTGGGCCAGTAAGGCTGGAGCCAATCCTAGCTGGTGCGCTGTCGCTTTTTAGCTGGATGCTCCTCGGATGAGTGAGCTGGTGCTGGTATAGTCATGTTTCTGAACATGTACTTCATTTGCGGCATGTATTTCATAATACTGCGGACTTGAATTAGGGGGAGCTCTTCGTTCATTGAGGAACACTTGCCTGCCTCCATTAATTTCTTCATTTGTAATCTATTCCCTTGGTATAAATCAACTCCAAGTACGTCTGTTAGGACCTGCCTGCAGTTATTAATGTCACAAGTAGGAAAAAATTGCGATACAAAGTCAGGTAGCGTCATAAGCAATTCAGAATATATGTATGGCTTGAAATTGATGCACGGTACTAATTTCTCTTCAACCAGAGCTTTTTGTATTCCGTAAGGTTGAACTTGGCAGCTAGCGATAGTTTCAGCTATTGGAATTAGTGCTTTTCTTCCCCTGGAATCCCTGCAAGAAGAAAATCGTAGTGCATCAGTAAAAAAACATTGATTACTTACTGAAAAAACAAAATGAGATGAATTTATTCAATTTTTTTTTCTTTCATTGATTTATTTTATTCTGAGATCGTTTTTTTTTTTGGATTATCCTGGAAACTGAGGGAGATAGGAAAATTTTTGTAGGGGAGAATTAGAACTACAAAAAAGGTCTACAAAAATTTTGATATCCGATTTAATTTCGGAGATATTTTCAAAAAACTGAAATCAGTAGAATTAAAAAATTAAATTATTCGATTTTTCTTGAATATCTCAATAATCATTGGAGATACGAGATTTTTCAACAATTTACAAACAAAATCGACAAAAAAAATTTGGATTTTTAGTTTTTTAGATATTGCAGAAAAATCATCGAAAGAACGTAGATAATGAAAATCATCGAAGAATTTTTTTTTCTTTTACATCATTGAAGAATTCTCAGTTTATTTTGCGAATATCTCCGAAACGAGTGGGTTTAGAGAAAAATGTCATTAGACCTTTTTTGTAGAGAATTAAATTCTCTAAAAAAAAGATTTCTACGAAAATTCTCCTATCTCCTCTAGTTTCCAAGATATTTCAAAAAAACTGGAAACAGTGAAAAAATGGAAAAATTAAATTATTCGATTTTTCAATTTTTTTTCTTTTCGCTTCAATGAAAAATTTAAAAAAATTACCTTGTGCTGTTGGAGCTGCCGTTGACCGGTATCAATGGTGGTGGATATTTAACATGCGACGAATTGTGAGCTGGTGGTGTATGCCTTTGCGAATGTGGCATTATCGCCGAAGATGTCTGCGGATGAAGCAACGCTTGTACCTGTTCTGTGCTTAGATTCAACATTTGTGGATAGGTACTCGCTGTTACAGCATTTTGTACGGATAAATTCGACGCCGTGTATGTTGCCCCCATCCTGAAATAAAATTTATTTTTAATTAAATCAATAATCAAAGGTTATTAATGTTAAAACGAATAAGAAGCGTTTGTTAAAAATGCAATTAAAATGGAAAAATTCCTCGTCACCGACAATTTGTTACAATTTAAATACAATTATCGATTTAAAAAAAAATCGGTAAAAGAAGTAGAATCACACTCTATAATTCGTCAAGGAAAATGGTGGGGCAAAATGGACCACTAATAATTTTGAAAAAGTAAAATTTTAGAATATTTAAAGAAATTATTTTGAGCTTAAAAAAAAATTCAAAAATAATTTTTTCAATTTTCTTTTCATGGAAAAAATTCAGATATCAAAATTTCAAAATTTTTGAAAGAAAGTTTACATTTAAAAAATGTGTGGAATAAAAAAAATTGTAATTTTAATCTTTTTCAAAATTTCATTTTTTCTCTCCGAAATTTTCTAATTTTTTTTTTTCAAATAATTCCATTTTGCCCCATGGACCCTTAAGATGAAAATTCCTGTGTTAATTTAGTTAAATGTGATTTAATTTGATAAAAAAAAATTGTTAATCCAATGGGCAAAAGCATGCCACTCTTAAAAGCTATTGAATGCATTAATAAATTACTATAAAACGGTATGCAGGAACTCACCAGTCATCCTTCCCATAGGTTGGATAACTATATAAACAAAATAAAACAAAACCAGACATTGTATGTACAAGGATGATAATAACTACTTTTGGACAAAGCTAAATGGCGTTTTAATTGTTTTTATTGTATTTTTCAAATAAATATAACGAGCATTTGAAATTCAATGTTAAAATTCAAACGGGAGAATTGTGTTCACCCAGTTTAGTAGAAGAAAGTATTCAATCGGGGGATTATCATGCTTGATCATAAATGAATTTTATCCAAAAAAAAAATCAGAATTTTTCTTCAATTATTTTTGTTATAATAAAGAAAAATAAGTGAAATTATGAGAATTGAGATAAAAATTTAGTTTAAAGCTTCTATCAATTTTAGAGGACTTAATAGGTAAATAATTATGCAGGATAATTTTTTTAAAAATCGTTTTCCATTAAATCAAAAGCGCAAAATAAAGTAACTAGTGCAATTTAAATTATTTTAGTTTTTTTAAGTTGGTTTTGTGGTGAAAATTTTCAGGCGTTTTCTTACCCCAAGTTGGGTTGATTCGAATGCGCTGTTGCTCTCACAAGTGGCGGTGGTGCTTGGACAACATTTTGCATTGTCGAGACTGGATAACCTGGATATTGCCCAGGTGGTGCATTGCTGCTTGGTCGACTTCTAGGCTGTTGCGGATAAGTTTTTGACGTAGCTATGGGCTGAAATTTTAGAAATTATTTGAAGATTAAAATTGTTTCGTGAAAAATAAAAAATTAAAAAAAAATTGATTCGTCGGTTTTTTTGGATTATCTTGGAAACTAAGGGAGATAAGAAAATTTTTGTTCAGACCTTTTTTGTAGATCTGATTCTCCTCTACAAAAAAGGTTTCATGAAAAATTTTCGTATCTCTAACGATTATCGAGATATTCGAGAAAAATCGAACGGTTTCGTTTCATGATTCTTCTGCTAATTCCAGTTTTTTGGAAATAGCTCGGAAACTAAGGGGGATAGAAAAATTTGGGTTCAGACCTTTTTTGTAGAGAATTTAATGGGCTACAAAAAAGGTTTCTTGACATTTCTCCCTAAACCCACTCATTCCAGAGATATTCGCAAAATAAACTAAACAAAATCCTTCAATTTTTTTTTTAGAATCCTTCAATTCTCAGTTTTTTCTTCATGATCTCAAAAACTAACAAACACCTCAAAATTTCCCCAGAAACCTTATCTGTCCTCCTAACTCCTCTTCAAAAATCTCCCCAAAAACCCCCAGAATCCAAAAAACTCACACTATGCATATTCAACGACGCATTCTGCATCCTAATAATAGGATTCGATTGTGGCACAATAGTCGCCTGAAACGTCGGTTGTCCCCCAACGAGTCCAGACCATCCATTAACAGCACTCGGCACAGGATTAAGAATCTGTGCGCTCGAAGTTCTATTGACAGAATTAGGTGAACCGTGTGCTGAATGCGTTGTGATTGGCCTCGTCTGATTGATTTGATGTATCGTTGTACTACAAGTCGTGCTCCTCGGCAAACTCGCAACTGTCCTCGTATTAATAACCGTCTTATTACTATTATTAACAACAGCAACTGCTTTTGATACAGGTGGTGCTGGAGGTTGCTTAGTCCATCCGCCAGCACTGGCACCACCTTTACCACTAACAAATAATTGCGAATCCATAACTTTACTTGGCCAATAATCCTCGAATCCCGTACCAGGTGGAAAATAACTCTTAATGTCACTCAAACTAATAACTGAACACGTTTCACTGGCAAATAATTCATTACGTATACCCTGTACTTTGCAACAAAATTTCAAGTAAGAGAGATCCCATCCCTCCAATTTTTCAGCTTTTAATTTTAAATTATCCGTCTCGCCCTCGAAATAAAATAGTGGCACATATTTTAAATTGTCTTTGACCGTGTAAGGAACAACTGATTCCTTGTTAATACGTATGAACCCGCACTTGTCGCCCTTCTGTCCTGTGTTGACACTCTGGCTCGTTAATTTAGTGTAGCAAACGTCCAGAAATGTGTAAAATTCTTTGGCATCCGACAAGCGAACGACGAGGTCCTTCGACGTAAATAAATCCTTGCCGAATTGGTTCTCACAGTGCTTGTTGTTTATTTCATTGAACAGCTTACTCTCCGCCTCCGTTATGAAGTAACTCTTTATGCACGTGCAGCTGTAGATGTCCGAGTGCAAGTAGCTCAGGTACTTGTTCAGCAACTTCGCCTCGAGTATTCGGACGGCGCAGTATTTTTCACCGCCACGGTAAATGTACGGGATGTGACACTTGTCGAAGGTTATCCAGCCGAATCTGCCCCGCTGACTGTCATCGTCGAGAGGCAACTTTCCGTCTGTTGGCGGAGTTTTCGCGGCTGGTTGCACCACGTCGTTCTGCTTTCTGTTCAGGTAACCGAGAATTCCTGGGAGAGTTGACTGCTGTGTGCCGGATGGCCGTTGTGATATTCCCGCTGGAATCGTCAGCATTTTCGCTTTGTTTGCTTCCACCATCTTGGCAGCCAGCTCACGGATTTCCGCTTCATCTGGACGCTCCTGCTTCACTGGGACCTTGTCGGACCCTGGAAAATTGAAGTGGGGGAATTACTTGGTGGAAAGTGATTTGTTGATGGGGCAGAATGGAGACTTGGAGGGAAGTTTCTTGGGAGAATTTTTTTCAATGGAAAGATCATGTCTCTAGTCAAAAAGGCGTATGTGCCATTTTTTTAAAATCTACAAAGATTTAATCGTTTTTAAAAAAAAAACTAATCTCCACTCATTTTCTCATAAGAATACTAACTTACGCCCCTTTCATTATTTACCGAAAAAATGGCACTTATGCCCTTTTGATTCTATGGCAGCGATGTGAAAAAGCAAAATTTTTGGAGGAATGGAAGCTAGGATTTCAATATTTCAATTCTGAGGATTTATTGCGGAAAATTTCAGCTTTTTGAATAATTTGAAAATTTGATTATTTTTTTTTTTTTGAAATTTGGTTAAAAAGAGACAATGAAAAATGGAGAATTCAATTTTTGGGGATTCTGTACATTTTTTTAGAAAAATTTCTTCTTTTTAAACATTTGGAAGAATTTATTACTCAATTTTTTTTCTGAAATCTTCAAAAAAAAATAGCAAATAAATTTAATAATTCATTTCGTTTCAATGAATAAATCACAGAATGATTTCAATCGTTCATTCATTGGACCGTTTGCCCTAGATATAACTGAATGAATCAATGAAGTCAACAAAAAAAGATTCGAAAAATCAAAAGAACCAATCCAATGAAAGAAAAATCCAATGAAATTGAATTGAATCAATAATTCAATTTTCCAAATTAATTTTCCTGGATTTTTACGAAAAAATGAAGCATCGCTTCTAACTGAAGAATCGACGAATGTCTTTGGATGGAATGAACTTCATGAACTCTCGCTGCTAATTAACGAATTAAAAAATATTTCTGAATAAAACAAACTTCGTCACGACCCAATAAAATGAAGCAACGTGCGAATTTCCTGAATGAACTTAACATGTGCTCCTTAACCCACGAACATTCGTGTCCCCCTGTCTCCTGATGACAAAACTGAAGCCTCGCCGCTAATTCGCTCCTGAATCAACGAATAGCCAAATATTTAGGCTAAACTAAACTTCATTAAATTAAAAAAAAATTAAATTGAACAAAAAATTAAATTGAAAAAAAAATTTAATTGAAAAAAAAATTAAATTGAAGCATCCTAATTAAATTCCTCGATTTAACATGTGTTCCCACTTGAAGCAGCAACTTCTTCCCTGAATTGTGCAGAATCTCCACTCCCAATTCGTTCCTAATCAAAATTTTTTTTCCAAATAAACTTAATCACGTTGATCAATGAAATGACCTACGATTTAATTGATTCGATGTAAATTAAACGTTTTCTTATACATAAATACATTACATACATGTACCATAAACGGGCGTATCACTGTTAGTCCTAACATTGGTAAGCACCAAATCACAATCGTTTGTTGACAGCGCCATTTTAATTAAATTAATTGTTTATTATATTAAATTATGGAACCGGGTTTATTGTCAGCCTGGTATGTCCAATTTTAGGCCGTCCAGGCCCTGTGACAACGGCGGTAACATTGAAAGTTAGTTTTTTGGGGGCTTTTTCACGGTTTGTGCAACGATGCACACGGGACACTAGGCACCGCACATAACACACAAGTTTATCCAAACGGTAATCTAGACGTTTTGTAATATTAACTCATCTTGATTTTACAAATAATAAATTATCCATTTTATTAAATGATTTAACTCAATTTAAATGGCTTTAGTTTAATAATTCGCTTGGGTTTTCGGGTTCTCATGATTTTTTAATTAACTATCGTGTCAATGACAACTCAACTGGTATTCCGTGACGTCAGACACGTTGAAGAAGAGGCCAAGGACCCAGATGATTTTTTTGTGGTTAAAATCGCAATTTTTTTCGACCGCGTGACAGTTTTAATAAAAAATTTAATGGAAATTTGTTGAAAAAAAAGGAATGGGTTAAAAAAAATTTATTCTTCTTTCACCGTTAAATTTCATGATAAAAAATTGGCCAATGATGAAATACGGATTCTTCACTCGAGACACCTTGTATAAAGTTTAACCCTAGGTGAAATCAATAATCTATCGACAAACTTCTTCATAGAATAAAACATAAATGGCGTCGAATTGAATTTTTTTTGAACATATAATTATTATCCACGTGGTTCTTTTTATTTTTACTTCAAATTAATTCACTTAGCCACTGGAGTTTCCACGTGAAGTGCACACACATTAGACTGCCACGGGAGTTAACGAGTAAACAAAAACTTTTTGAACGCACTGTACCCACGCCTAACACACTTAAAACTTCGTGAAGTGCGTCAATAAAAAATTACGATTAAAAAAATTAATTTTGTCGATTTTAGAAAATTTGCTACTTTTTGTTGGTTATTTCAATGAGTCGTTCAGAGATTTGTCGCAGGCGTTCTCAAAAAATTATTAAACTGCCTGTACTTCTTTTCCACTCAGTGCTACTCTTCCGACTAAGGGTTTACCGCCTAACGGCGCAATGCCGCGTGTGGCGCGCGCGTAGTTGCACGACTTTTTTTTTACACGTTAAATAAATTTCTTTTCCTCCGCGTTTTTATTTCGCTTCCACCGAAATTCGCAGATTCATTTTATTTATGTTTTTTTTAAATATTTCTTACGGCGGATATTATAGATCAATTGGGAAGTCGAGGGATGGTTGAGCAGCGGTGGAGAATATTAAAATAAATTCGAATTCAAATACATTAATTTGACATAAAGTCTTCATGCGGAATGAAATTCGATATCGGGTAAATTAATAATTGACGGGATTATCGAATGCATTAATTGAATTCTCAGAGAATATTGCGAGCAAGAGAAAGCTTCGCGACATAAATCAATGCCTATTTTTTTTGCGATAGCGGGGCAAAATGGACCGCAAAAAAATTGCAAAATTTTCGAAACTTCGAAAAAAAAAATATTATTTCATAATTCTTCATGAATTATTGATGATCCGTTTTGCCCCAGGTGACCATTTTACCCCACCCTCGCCCCTCCGTTTGTCCCCTCTCGATATTACACATTGCCTGAATTATTAATATGACTTCCGATAATTATTTCCGTTCGCAAAGACGAATTCTCCGGTTTCATAAAAATTTATTTTATTCATCGTTAGTGAATCGATTTATTTTCCAATCGCAATGGATTATGGGACATTGAATAAACAAAATGTAGATAAACGCCGGGGACTTGTGTAAAAAACCACGTCACACCCAAAAAAAAGTCGAAAAATCCGGGGCACAAAAATAACGGAAGAATTTCCGTTTGCCTCTGTCTTATCTATTTTATTTCCAAATTATTAATTCAGGTTGATGACTTAAAGTTGTGACGGAGAATAATTTAGAGGTGAGGAAAGTCTGGAATTCACGATGAATCAAGAATTTCCATCAACATCCTCATTTAAAAAAAGAAACTCGCAAATAATAATCGCAAAATAATCTCCGTTTCTTTCACTTCACGACTTAATCAATCGCAACGTAAAATCACCTCATCTCTACTTTACCGATTTGTAGAATCAGTTCTTCTATTTCTGTTATTTTTCATTCGAGATTCGTGTGCTAGATACTTCAGATAGAGAGTTTGCTCCGGAAGTTTTTTTCGCTATTTCGAAGGTCAGACACAAGTGTAATGACCTCGCTAATTTTTACCATTTAAATCGAAGAATGTTATCCCCGTCAATAATTGAATCCCGTCATGGGAGTTGCACATTTCAAAACGATTAAAAGACGCCATTACACAGAAAGGTCGGCGAATATTGAAGGCCGTTAGCGATAATACCGAAGCAAAAAGCGCATCTTCCATCAGATAATTTCAACGAAAAAAATTCATAAGAAAATTTATTTTGCATTGTATGAAAGGGACTCAACGCAGTATAGTAAATTTCGTTGAAACCAGTGGCCCAGGGACCAGGGGCAAAGAATCTCGCTTTATGTGACAACGTCGCACGGTCGATATGCTCTTTCAGGCAAAGTGCCAAGATTGGCAAACGTACGGTAAATACATGAGCAGTATATAGGCTCGGTGTTTCAGGTGAGCCTTCTTCTCCTACTTCTCTGCTCTGTTAATGCCTGGAACCCGCTGGATTCCCCCGAAGTGGGGATGAGCAATTTCAGTGGAGGGAGTAAATAAGCTGCGCACGAGTCAACCACGCAGTTTTTATACAGAGAACAATATCGCTACACCTCCCTACCAGCTCTCTATGTACTCAATTGCCCCACTGCTTCTCCTCTATGTATTACATATGTATTATACTTATTATTTTAATCATGATTTACGAGTGCAACGTTGCCGGTTCTCCGCGGCGTCCGGGTACGCCCACTCTGTTCTTCATACCATTGTTATATACATCTGTGTATACACACACACGAAACGTTACACACTTACGCACTCGACTCAACTATACGAACACTCATGTACATTGAGTTTGAAGAAAATGAAAAAAAATAAAATTGATAATAATCTCGTAGTTTTTTTCGTTCTTTGCGGATCTAAATATATATGAGGACTTTTTCAATGCTTATGCAAGTGAATGTGATGTACTGCCTTTTTAGTGCAATAAAAGGAACTGAAAAAAGAAAGCTTGGAAAAAATATTCTACAAAACATTTGTATCACAAAAAAAAGGCTGAACGCAGACGACGCTTTCCTGCGCGGCGTTGCCTGTTTTCGTCCTTTGTGACGCAGTTGGGCCAATGTAGATTTGGCAACGCTGGAATCAGGCAACTGCTAAATCTATTTATAGAAACCCTCTATTGCCGCTGTTGCTATGCCGAGTTGAAGCGTAGTTCCGATCTAGGCGAGGAAAGGGGAACCATGGCAAACGTGGGGGCAGGGGGCGAAGGAAGGAATGTAGGAGAGCGGTTAAACTTTGAAGAACAAACATGGCGGATGATCCGGATGTGGACTTGAGGAAGGAAGAGGAAGGTAATGCCCAATTTTCCAATTTTCTTAACGAAAAATCAGTCTATTTGAGCGATCTCAAGATCCTCAGATGTAATAGCGAAATTGATCTACGCGTTAAACGCAAATGAGACCTGAAGGTCACTCGTTTTGATTCGATTTTGCAGACAGAATAAACTAAACAAGTTATTCATGAATATGCAACATTGAGAGATTTATTTTTAGAATGAGAGCGAGGATTCTCTATGAGTTTCCTTGATAAATGAATCAATAAGATTTTTTGATGAAGATGCTACTGACGCTTTTCCATAAAATTTAAAATGGCGTCGCTGCACCAGCTGACGCGGGACAGGCACGTTGGCGCGACACACGCAACGTACCCTGAGGATGCCAGTAAAAACGAGGGAACGCTATTCCGTTGGCGTCGCGGTTGTTCGGATGAATTCGGTTATCCTCGGCAACTTCATATTGTTACATCACTTATAGCTCCATTCCATATAGTACATAAAGGGAGCTACTACATTATGTACTTAGCTCAGGTTTATAGTCACATAGTTGCCGGGGTCTCTTCCACTCGAGCATGTGTTTACTATATAGAACCGGCGAGGGGGATTGTTGTGGTGGGGGGAAAGAGGCAAGTGAGGGGAATTGTAGGGAAAGCGCGCGAGCGCACAATCGTTTAGCAGTATGTATCGCGTCAAAAGTCGGTGTCACACAATGCATAATTCTCCTGATTTTCATTATTGTTTCAATCGTGGCGAAGGAATTTTTTTCTTTTATTTTGCGAATTATGGAGACCCGAGGTTCTTACCTACGATTTTTTTGTCTTTATTACTTTCATTTTTGGGAAAAGTATTCTACTGGAGTGTCTCGATGTTGAAAAAATGTCTAACTTCACGGGAGAAATTCCCGCCCAGCGAGAATCACTAAATTAGCGCAAAAAACTGGGAAAATTGAGGAGATAATTGTAAATTAAAATCCTCGTTGTCAAGAATTTTATGACATAAATCATTGATTGACAATCAGCTGATTGGCGGGTTAGGCCGATGAATAGTGCGATAATTCAAATTTAATAAACTCACGAATTCCGGAATTATGAATTTTTTGAACTGGTACTCTTGAATAAATTGACGTCAGCGTCTATGTAAACTGTTGAATTCTATTTGTCAATGTTAATTGAAAAACGCCGAGCGCGTTGTCAGGTCTATGTAACAAGGGCAGTCAACAGAAAAAGATAACCATCGGATGATAATACACGCGGCCACATGACGCACATTTCTAACCTTAAAAATCAAATAATCCAATGGAAAAAAATCCAGAGATAAAAAACTTACCCTTTTCAATGTGACATCTCACGATTTGTACGTCTTCATCGAGACTCCTGTCCCCCATGTTGTTAGAATGTATATCCATACACATTATTAAAGTCTAACGACACACTTGCCGGTACAAAATTGCACCAAAACGACATTTACGTTAAATTGTACCTCATTAATTCAACGAATAGGCAATGAGCCGCATGTGTTTTGTTTTTTTGAATTCCACGTAGAGAGAAAGAAAAAAGAAAAGAACCGACGAAAAAAAAAAAAATTTGAACAATTGCACCACGCGATAACGCACACGCAACGGCGAATGTACCACAACAGCGCGCAAACACCGGTACACATATACTAAAACCAGACTCGTGTTTTTCATGCATACACTATATACTTGGCGCCAAGTACATAAGGGTACATGGTGGGGGGAGCGAAGCACATGGGCGCGCGCGCAGCTAAACGAAAAAAAATGAAAAAAAAACGCCACCGTTCTTTTTTTTCGTTGAATTTTTCACCGTAGATTCAATCGAAGATAATAGATTCGAAACGAAGAAAATCCAGAGCAACGCTGTTAATTGTACGCCGATTTAAGGAGTTATGAAGCATGAGTCATAAATACAGGCGTCTAAATACTCTTATGTATTCAAATACGAAATTTGCGACGTTGCCACATCGTCGGCGCAACCTCCCCCCTTTTTTCCTTTCACAGCGTCTTTTCTGTGGGTAATAACTACGAAAGCGCACCGCCTTTTGCCCTTATGTGCTGAAGCATTGCGACGTTGCCGTACATCCGGTACATTACCCAATAAATGTATATACCGATGTTGGTGGGGGAAAAGAGAATTTCACAACGAATCCATTTCGTGGAAGGCACGGGGGGGCTTAGGGTTTCATCCCGTGGAGCTTTTGGTGTAATGGTGGGGGGAAAAATGACGGTTTAATGGTGGGGGGTTGCTTGGAAATGGGAATTTTCCATGACGCTCTTCGAGAAGCAACGCTCGTTAATGAAACCGGAAATTGCAACTACGACGCCACTGTGGCGAGCTTTTTGCAGAGTCTTTTCAATGATTTGAGACGGGATTTTTTTTCAATTTATTTATTTACTGTACAATGTGAAAAACTACTGTAGTATACATTGATCCTGAGGTTCTGACGTTCCTTTGGAACCATTCACCAATTTTGTCGCTTGCAGACCTCTCGTACTCTCCGCTTGCTTCATCCAGCATTGGATCTGCAAGAAAATTATTACGGGGATTATCATTGTTTTGAGACTGGGGGAATATTATTCACCTGTTGATGGAGGAGATCTCTTCTTCTTCCGGGCGGTTCTTTGTTAAGCACGCGCACGAGAATTCCTAAACAGGATGTGAGCTTTTCCAGGGATAACTCGTAGTTTCCTTCGGCGAGATACTGCTCCCCAACTTCGCCCATTTCCAGAGCTGCCGCCATGTCAGATGTGCTTTTGCTCAAAGTCCCTGCCGATCAATCGAATCGTTTGACCATTAGTATCGGTGCAGGAATTATGAGGAGTTGATGTGTTTTATTTATTAATAATATTTAGTATACTCGCAGACCTTGGTTACACTCAATAATTCAGAGATTCGCCTTACAAAAGGTATTGATCTACATTCGACTCTCAGATTCGAAAGACTGCTAACTGGAATTGGGTTTTATGTAGTGAATGAAGTTCTGGAAGGTTTTATACGTATGAAAATTTCTGGGGATAATTGCAAATGGAGGAGTCTATGGGAATCCCGGAGTCGAAAAATTTCGTCGTAGAATAACTCTGTGAATTCAGCGGTTTTGAGTCGGAATTTTAGGTCGGTTTTTGACCGGAGATTGCAACCTTTAAACCAAAAATCGATGTGATTCCCGAAAATTTTTCAAGAATTTCGTCGGGTTGTGGTCTGTATTTTATATTTTGTAAATACACAAATATTTATGAATGAATAAGTTAAAAATGAGAATTCAAATCTACTGTACAATTGGAAACTTCGGTTGAAATCAAGGACAGCCATATATGCTGTATTACTCCGCGTGTTTTAAAAGTTGTCATATCATGAAATACTATAAAACAAATATTGCAAAATGATGGATTTTTAACTTCGGCACGGAATTGAAATATTCCAAAGAAAAAATTGATAGCAAAATTTTTCTAAGTTCCTGAAAGCCTGAAAAATTTGAAGGACCAGAAGCTTCATGTTGGTGGGTATTTAGTCTGTTTCTGAAATGCAGAAACGACTAACTCCCCGAGTCAGAAAATTTCGTAGACTAACTTTGTGAATTCATCGGTTTTTAGTCTGCATTTGAGGTCGATTTTTTAACCGGGGAATGCAGCTTTTAAACCAAAAACCGATGTGACTCCCGAAAAATTATCAAGAATTTCGTCGGGTTTTGCTCTGTATTTTATATTCTATAAATAAAAAA
>JABSMS010070317.1:0-20320 GCA_018902275.1 Aleiodes sp. PSUC_FEM 10030003
TTATTGGTTGATAATTTTTCACTAAAAATATTCTTGACTCAAGCGAAAATTACTCATCAAAATTTTGTTTTTCTCTCAGTGTAGTTTGGCGGTTAGATGCATGTCTCAGTTCGACATTTAACCTGCATATGAATGAAATAGTTAAATTTATACAAACGCAGTTTTTGAAATTCAATAAATCCTGATTAGACTATCCGTGGAAATCCTCGACAATACTGCAGGAAATCCTGCTTAGACTTATTATGAAAGTGCTGTCAAAAATCCTGCTAAAAACCCCTGTGAGCAATCCTCTCAAGAGTGCTATTCACAATGAAGAAAATAATTCTGCTTGTAATCCTACGAAAATTTCTCCAGCATTTTCATGTCGATCAGGGGAAGTCGCAAAAACTCAAAGAGGTCAGAAGACACTTCCGTTTTGACCTTGAACCAAGACGGACCGCGAGGGATCTATAGTCTGTAGAAGCTTCATTGCTTAATCGACTAACTCGTATTTTTCATTTTGATTCAAATTATTCTCAAATTATTCACAATAGATATAACATTGAACTTAATTAGTTCTCTCTTCAAATTAGTAAGCCTACATATTTCTAAAAATATCCAATGAATGAAATGAATATTCTTTTTCTTCTTTCATTCTTTTTGCAATTTCTGGGATTCTCAAAATCGATTCGAGATAGGTGACAAGAAATCTGTTGACTCAGGAGTATAGGGGTTTGTAATAAAAATAAATATCCTGGGGAGCGAGCCCCTGAGAAAGGGGGAACCTGGTGTGTTGCTAAAGTATAGTAGAAGAAAGAAAATGGGAGAGAGAAAGAGCCTGCAATGTCGTATCCAACCCGTATATGCTCCATAACGATATATAATACCGACATATTTCTGAATAAGGCGTTTTCTTTTTTACAATTTCCACACACAGCAAATGGTCGATGTAAAGTTCAGGTCTTCTATAACTTTAGAGTTTGACGGTTCCCTCGTGTCTTTCATAACATAAGTGAATGTATGGATTTATTGGAGGCTTTGTATACAGAACTTTTTATAAATATCTTCAAACGTTAAGGCTAATTGTGGTTCCAATAATAATGCCTCGAATAATGCACTCATTTCTTTGCCCTTTCTGCCGCATCAGACTTTATCAATTATTGATTCTTTGACCCCGACAATGTTACAGAATTTTAAACTTGGAATTCTGCATCCTAACGAACGCGCAGTTCTGACTGCATACCTGTTGATGATCTGCATCTCTCCGTGGCATCATTGGAGTTTGTTGCGTCACCACGGAACTCTTCGAGCGGGCATCGGCTAATTATTTATCACCAGGTATTTAACTTTTAAACGTAAGAAATTATAATTTATAATTTTCTCCCGATCTCTAACTATTAAAAATCCCCTCGGCGATAAGTGATAAAAGAATACAACCAAAAAAAAATATGAAATGAACAAGTGGGGTCGTGCGAACTACCTCGCAAGATGTTGCAGGGCCCATTACAGCCCCCGGATGAGTTTCTCCCATGAAAACGAAAAATACATATAAAACATTCCGTCGATTTCCCTCCCGTTCCGATCAGTAAAATATTATCGTGTCAAGGAATACCAAAAAACTGTTTCCGAATACATAATGCTATTTTCAATTGTCGTTGAATAACATCGAACAATACATGAAACTCAATATCTCTCTCAATATTGTTCTTCCTTCATTTATTTATCTTGAATGAAAAGGATTTTGAAGAATCTAAGATTACAGATAGTCCGACTTTCGCGTGCAGCTGACATAAAGCACTACCAAGTATCGGGGGAGAGAGAAAAGCCTTCACCCGTAAACTCTCACTATTTTCCAGTACATTCTGGGATCCATTACGATTTTCCGGTGTATCCAACCATCCACAACGAGACAAGATTTGTGTTTCTCTTATTGCCAATTTTTTTAACATTTCTCTTTCTCGAATATAAGAAGAATCGATTTTGTTTGACACTACGTGCTAAAAAAAGGAAGTGGGAATTAAAAAAGAGATGAAAAAAAATGAATTGCGAGCGGATGAGTCCTCAGGATAATAAAGCACTGTCGGAAGTCCAATCACAACCGCTCCACAGTAGTTGAAGGGAGGTAGGTGGTAGAAGAGAAGTTTGAGTATCGCATCGGGAATATCGGAGGGACGTGATTTTTATTCTTAAGCATTCTTCATTCTGTTTTCGGGGAATGCAAGAGGGTAGTTGGATTGGGAGCTTTTGATCCCTTGATTTTTGCCTCTTAGTTAACGTGAGACTAGTGATTTTTTTCTTATTCTTATTCTTCTTTCTTTTTATACATTTTCATTTCACCAGCTGTCTCACTCGTGTCACCCTCGCGCGATCTAATTCGATTTCACGCCAAGAATATTCCTGTATTCTTCCATCGACAGCTGACAGATATAGACATTTTATTTTTTTAACTTTATTCAAAAAAAAATTTGTTTCCCCCTCAATAGTTCAAGAATAATTGCTCCTGCAATTAAATAAACACAATGAATTCATTGATTATTCGCATCAATTTTTCAAACAGTCTTATTCCATTGAATTTTCAACGCTTCAAGTAATTCAGGGAAAATACATTAACACCTTCCTTTTGTTTCATTAACGAAAGATCGTTGGTAGTAAAGAAAAGAGGAAAAAGGCTGTAGCTGAAAGCCTTATGGAAGAAAGGAAAACTCTCACGCCAACAAAACAAATGACCCTAAGATCCGCAACATCTGTTTACCTCATCTCATTCCACAATTTTAATTAATTTAACATCGTTAACTTGAGTACTTTGGTTGTATAACGAAAATTTATACCATTAAAAATCACTGAGAGAATACACATCAATAACTCAGAAATAATTTGACATTTCTATTCAAAGAAAAATGAACAAAAAAAAACAACTTATTTCTTGAAACAGAGAACTGAAAATTCTTATAAGTTGATAAAAAAAAAATTCCATTATCATTGTGACTGGCCTCGAGAATTATCCAGAGGACAGGCAATGCAGAAGAGCGAGATCGAAAAAAAAGTGATCATAGAGAAAAGAGGTGGAGAGAGTTTGGGATATTCAGTGGTGGAGATAGCAAACGGCGAGTTTGCGACTTTCCAGGAAGCGTATAATTAATTTCCCGTGTCACTCTTCCGTTGCCATTCCAACCCCGTTCTATAACCCTGGCATCTTCTTTCTCTCTCCCTCGATATCTTCACCCCCTCCCCCTCCACCCCTTCTGCTCTTCTAGTGTTCCCTTGAATCCCCGGCGACAATATTGCTGGCCATTTGGTTCGACAGAGCGCCTTTCTCCAACCCCCAATTCACCTCCTCTCTTTTCCTCTCTCTCCTCATCACTTTCCTCCCTCTCCCGATAAAGCCCAAGAGAAAGGGGTTGACTTTCGGCTGCACATACCAAGCCGTCAATATCAGCCACTGTAATTAAACATAACAGATCAACATCCAAGCATTAGATTTACTACATACATAAAACAGTTTTATCATTATTATTTTTTATTATCATTCTGTTCTTCCTCTTCAACCCTCTCCGCCCCTCCAAATGTATTGGTATACATATTTGCTTCTGGATATTTTTCCTGGAGAGTCGAATAAATGACTGGTGGAGATACGTTAGCGTCTCATTCTGAATGCCCCTTTCTACACAGTCCAGTTACTAGCAAACCGGTTAATTGGATAAATGTCCAATGAACGTATCCGTTGATCTCCTACAACCCCACACTCCACCTATATTCCTCTCATTCTGTCTCCATACTCCACAAGCTTTTAGCTGTGATCCTCCCTGGGATATCGTTATAACCCCCTTCAACTCATTTCCGTTCGTGTCCTTATATCAACTACTCGGGGATACACAATCGTTCCCGTTTAATTTATTGGAAACGACGAATCATGTTTATGTCTCTTTTCCACTCGCTCTCATTTTTTTCCCTCTTTTTTTTTAATTCTTCAACTTTTTTTAATTATCATTATTGAATCTCCATTTGTTTGATTGTTTCACGTGAATTTATAACGTAGCGTGACTCGAAACTTTCTGACGACTTTAATTGCAAACAATTGCCATACGAGTCTTGTAAATAAATCGATTCGCATATAATATTTAATGCAAATCGATTGAATTCATTCTTTCTTTCACTTCGGCTACAGTTATAAGTTTTTTTTTTCTCTTTTATCGCTCCCTTGCGTTTTTATTTTGTGATTTGAAATGAAAATTATTGGTGGAGTAGATTAGGCGCCTTAATATTACTCGCATGCTCGTGACACTTTCACGACGGTATTCTTCCCCTTCCCAAATTTGTTTGATTGTATATGTGTGCAAATAAGTTGGTTTCTAATTGCCGACGATAAATCACTAACAACTGCATATATTGTTCTGCTCGAGACTGTTTATTTGTCTCTCATATGGGGGAGAACAAATACGCGATAAATTTTTCGGTAATTATGATGATTAAGACAATGTTTTCAGCTTTATTTTGTTACTTCTATTTCTTTGTAAACATAGGAAGTTATATTTTATTCTGAATTAGGGTGTAATCAGTAAGAAAAGAACAGGGATTACCAACATGCAAATTGTTCTTTTCACCGCAGTTTACGTTTTTTTTTGTATTCTTTCAACCTCACTTCATAAACGGAAATGAGAGGGTCCTGATTTCATTATTTCGTAAAGAATAACAGAATAAGAATCTCTCGGAAGAAAAGAAATATTAAAGGAAATGAAGTTTAATTGTTGAGGTTGCTTTTCTTGGTTTTTAATTGCAGAACAAATGTTTTTACATCCTTTGAATTACTAGAGATAACTTCTTTTCTTTGATAATTCTAATGAATTGGAAATTTTTTGGGGGGAATAAACATTAAATATTTTACGATAATTGCCATCGGAAATTCCTGTTTTTCTAATGGCGCCATTAAACAAAAATCTATCTCAAAAAGTTTCTTCAAGCTGTCCATTTTACCCCATTTTTTCCCCCCACATATTTTTGTCTGTTTTTTCTCTTTCATTGAAGAAATGAAACAGAGATCATAAAAGAAATGTGAAAAACTTTGAGGTAATAATTCTTAAGAATAAGCAGGGGTTAAGGATTCGTTTTCCTTGACACTGTCGATGATAACTCTTGTGCGTGTGTTTTTTTTCATGAAAAAAAAGGCAAAGTATTCGTATACAAAAGAAAAAAAGACGTATTACGAGTGCTCTCCTTTATTTTCTTATTATAACGTGAAATATAGTTCACTCGGTTTTCTTCAGTTTATAAATTCGGTTGAAAAGTACGAATATAATATTAAAGTGAAGGAAAAAAAGAGAGAAAAAAATAACGTGGAAATAAAGGTGAAGAGGTCTGTAGCCCTTGGGCCAATAATATACCGACAACCTTTATTTTATTTAAGCTACCTCAGTTTTTCATCAGCTTCATTTTCTCACTTTCTTTCTCTTATCATCTCTCCAATGAGAAAAATGCGAGATGCAGCCATTTATCAACTCTATTATTTACTCGTCAACACATGAATTTTCAATTGTCTCTCTCTTTCTCTCTCTCTCAATTAGATTCATTTGCATTTAATTATATTAGAGTGGAAGGACTCGCGCGTTTTACTTCATCGTTATTTTGCAGGGTCGAAATTATCATCCAAAATTTTCTACAAACCATTGCTTTTTTTAAATTTTCAGCTGGAAATTTTTAATACAATTGGTTTTCGAGCAATAAGTACCGAGGTAATGGAAGTAAAGTAAATTTCCCCGGCGCTCCGATCGAATCACTAAAATTTCCAAATTCCATCAACTTTATTACCTCAGAAAAGGCGATCTCCCTCGATTTTCAATTACTGCGTCAGAAACTACATTTTTGATTCATGAAAATGAATGAAAAATTGATGAGTGGCAAACTGAAAAACAATAAAAAAAATATATTTGATACAAATCGACCGAATGGATTTAAACTATTCTGCTCGATTAACCTTCAACGTTCTGCTCAAACGTTTGAGACAGGAAAACACGCGAGAATAAAAAATCGCGAAAGGAAAAGTTTTTCGTTAAATTCGAACTGTATATATAAAACACAATAAAGAAAAAAGAACGGGAAAAAACTTTTTCCATCGTTTGTTTGTAGTTTATAGTATATAACAGAGGGATTTTCTTTGAATCACGCACTTAACTCGTACGACCTTGGATACTGGCAGTGCCTTCAATCCATTTCCGAAAATCTTGATCTCAAATGTTAGAAAAGAATCGCAAGGACCAAAGAATGAGAGATAGAGACAGAAAACAAAAATACATAGAACTTTGACTCTTTTATGTATCGAAGAGGGGGGAAGGGATAAATCAAATAGGGGCAGTAAATAATTTTTTGTTCTCTCCTGGGCCGATTTGTCTGAGGTAATAAAATGAACAAGGAGACAAAAGAAAGAGAAAAAAGTAGCTAGATGGCTATTAACGCCTCGATAAAGATATTCTAGAAATGCCAGATAGTAATCTCGTTGATCCTCTGGGGACAACAAGTAACGTAGCTTCGATACGAGAATAGGAGGAGCTCACGAAAAAGGTCGTTTAACACGGCAGCTATGGGGCAATAAGTGAGTAGACTGCTGGAGTGTATAGAGAATTGAGGGAATGAGGGGAACAGAGTCCGGAGGGCTCTGTGTGTCGGTTGTTGCAGCATACTGACCGCATGGTGGAATAACCAATTCTCTTCTTCACCGCTTCAGGGTCAGCGCAAACTCCTGCTGTACGATAAAAACAACGCTCCAATATTCCAATAACAATACTCCAATATCTGCCTTGTTACAAAACCTTTTTTTTATGGCACTCCACTCTTTTGGGCTACGAGACAGTAATTGCGCGGGCGCATTTTTTCGGCGAAATGATTGATTATTAATTGCGAAAGTGAATTAAAAGATAATTGAAGGATTAAAGCATCTTTCGATTTTTTTTTTAAATGAGTTTTTCCTATTTTTCGTGTGGAACAAATTGTGAGTCAAGTCGATGTTTCGATTTTGCATCATTTCTCATTGAGACAAACTCTATTGTATTTCACAAGAGTGGCATTTCTATAATATTATTATTCTTAAAGAAAATTATTTCTCTTTTTCTCTACAAATTTGAAAAGAAAAGAAGAATCAAAACTCCGGAATAAAAATTTGCCGATCATGTGAAATAAAATAGGGTTTGTCCTGAAGAAGATCTTTCAATTGTAATCGAATCCAGGGTCAATCGATAATAAATTCACTATTATTTCCACGCTTGAATATCACACGAATTAATGTTAATCATAAAGTCCACCACAATGATTTCCTTAATACAAAGTATATCGATAAATTTGTATCTTTCAAAACTTAATTTTAAATCCCACCAAAATTAAAAGTAGCTAATATATTTCCAAGCGCTCACTTCGAACGTTCATAATAATGGAAATGAATTAAATAATAATGAATAAATTTTGTGCGGGTAAAAATAAAATAGATGGATTCAATTTTCTTTATTTAATTAATGGAAACTGTAGGATACAGATAAACACTCATATTAATTAAACGAATTTAAACAACATGAATCTTCATTTGTGCGTAAATTTCCGTGTACTGAATAAAAGGATACACATTAATGGCAACAATATTAACGTTATATTTATTTTTCAAAATGTAAATATTTGATTACGTGAAATTGGAAAATTATATAACGATACTTGCATATTTATTTATTTTAGCCTTTGATAATGATAAAATGTTTGATATTTCATCACGTGAGTAATTTATGAGATGAATGAAGTGAATTAAAGAGATACAAGCGTGTATAAACATGGGAGTTTGTGAGAAAGGTTCTAAAGGAAGCATCCGGAGGCGTTCACTTTGTGGAAGATAGAGTGAATGGGTCCAGGGTTCTTCAGGAGTAGAATTCTCTACTTTCGGTCAAAGGGAGGCAAAAAAGATTTGTGTATACGAAGGAATAAACCCAGCTAATTTTACGTTGGAGTTCTCCAGAATTACTGATAATCCTCTTCCACTCATGTTGAGAAACATTAAAAAAAAAGAGAAGAAAACAGGAAGTGTATGGGGGAAGCCAATTATAATTGTTAAACATGGATAATAAATGTTGCGATAAAATTAATGACATGTTACCAAGAGCTTTAGAGAAAGGGGTGAAAATCGTAAAGGGTTTTGGAGTGATCACAAACCATGGTTAAAATGTCACTTTGAAATCTTTGAGATTGTAACGACTCTTGTCTTCTGCGCAAAGTAGTTTTGCCAATGCCAAAATGTTCCTGGGCAATTAAGGACGAATCGCATGTAACAGCTGAGCATTAACTCCTACGATGCCGGTGTGTGTGCTCGTACGACCCTTCATTTACTTGGCCGTTAGCCGGGGCAAAACCACCCGTCCTCTTTCTCTCTCTGTCTCTCTTTCAGTTTCAGCCACTTATAGTCTCTCCCCTCTTTCTTCCTCATCTGTGCTTTTCTACCCATTTTCGATTTTACTTTGATCCATTCTGGATTTCCATATATTCAAGCTTGAGGAGGTGAATGGCGGGGGATTGGTGTATGGTGGGAAGAGGCAAAAAATGTGGGAATCGATACAAGTAAATGTTCAGTCGTCTTATCACCGCTCTCTCGAATTATCACGATTTTTCGGTCTACTTAACACTCAACCCCCACATTTTTAGACTTATCTGGAGGTCCTCGGTGAGCTCTTGGGGGAGGAAAAGGTGGTGGGAGTTATCGAGTCTACATATGTAGCTTACTCTTGATAGTTCTGATAAAGAGAGAAGGAAAAAGGTGGTAGTTTATATCTTCGCAGTCTTTATTTTCTCTTTTGTTTCTTATTCACACACAATCTGGTGGGCGTATTGGATGAACTCTTGTACGGAATTCGTGGACTGATAGAGCCTATGGCATTTGAGAATTAAATGTGCATTGATGACACTCTAAATTACCATCAAATACGCATTCAAACAGTGTTTTACAATGTTTAAATTTTTTGTCTAAATTTTCCCGAATCAAATCCCAAACATTTGGAAGAAGTCACATTCACACTGAGATCTCGTTACTGAAAATTCAAGTTTTTCATTGATTTTCAAACAATTCCACCGGAATATTAATGGTA
The DNA here is from genome assembly GCA_018902275.1 of Aleiodes sp. PSUC_FEM 10030003. NCBI lineage: Eukaryota > Metazoa > Arthropoda > Insecta > Hymenoptera > Braconidae > Aleiodes > Aleiodes sp. PSUC_FEM 10030003. The sequence goes on from JABSMS010070317.1 coordinate 9,084, forward strand.
GCTGTAAATTTTAGTTCAATTATTCCGTAAAAATGCATTTAAAATTTACAAAATATAAATTAAATCGAAAATAATGATTCATTTTTTTCAGGTTCTTCGCGTTCTGTAAAGCTAAAGAAGCTCCACGAGCTCTTGGCATCGCCTAGGATTTACGAGAGAGAACGTGGCTGATATGAATTCCATAAGACCCAAAAAACTGCCATGATTGTAGTTGTAAAGCTATGAATATGATCAATTTAATCATTTTAACTGGAGAGGGGGGGGGGTTGGTTAATAATTATCTTTCTGATAATTTTTTCTACGAAAACCGAAGGGAAATGTGATGACGTGAGCCATATTATTTCTGAGTGAAGTATGTATTGAAGATGATTTTTATGCAAAAATGTGTGATTTTATTTGATTGAACCGGTTAACAAGAAAATGCATTATTCGATTAACACAATGAGATGGGCATGATAATGGAAAATACCTCGAGTCCCTTATTTTCATCACTTAACACTGAGGGCTTTGGTCAGTGGACCAAGCCTGAAAGGGAATTCCCGGATCGGTAAACAAGCTGGGGTCGTTAAAGCAACGGTTAAACCAATGACCGTATTCGGGGGATGAGGCAAATGAGAAAGAGAGAGAGAGAAAGAGTGCCTGAGTTTGTGAGAGTCTGGGATGTTTAGGAGGGTTGTTTACGGCTTGCTCTCACCACCGATACACGGGAAATGGTCAATGGGATTCTCTAACCGCTTCTGCGTGGGCATCTTTCTCCCCAACCGGGAAGAGGAGACGTTCATCCTCCCTACGGGTGTAGATCTGCTGACGGGGCAGAAAAATCCGCGAAAAGAGGGAGAAAAGAAAGAAGAAGAGAGAAAAAAAAATAACGGAAAATCCGAAACACATCGTGATCAAACACGATTACTTTTTTCCTTCTGGTTACTTCATATTTTTTTTTTCTCTTTTTTTATGCTCTTCGATTTGAGATTATATCGAAGGCAAATAGTTGATGCGATTCTGCTCGAATGGAAACCGATAATCGGGAGAAAAATAATGAATTCATTGACAATTGGTGTGAGAATTCAAACGAAATAAAATGGAATAGAAGAACGGGAGCTTTCGAGAATTGGAATAAAAATTGTTTCTTTACTTTTTGTTTTTTTTCCTGTTGAATGTACCAAGTTATTTCGTGGGTATACGATAATGTGCTCAGTCCACCGTCATACACTGTATGGTAGAAGTTAAATAAAAAATTCTCAACGTTGAAAAAACAAAAGTGTCAACGGTTGGTTTGGTGAAGAGTAAAGGGAATGATATAGAAATGAAAAGAGAAGAGATAGGAGAAGGATGCACAATAGACAGGAGGAAAATGTGAATATTTCGTAGTAACTGAGTGGATGGAGGAGTGGAGCATTTGCATGTGGCAATCATTGGGGTGGAAAGCATACCTTCTCCCACTGTCTCTCCAATTTCTCTTCTATTTAAACTGGGAAAATTCCTCACACCAGTGTCTTTAAAAAAGTTTTGATAATACAGAAGATACATGATGAATAATATTTTGAAAATTGAGGGAATAATCCGTTGGATTATTTGATAATAAAGCATACGTTGTATTTAAATATTTTTTCTTAAAATCCTAAATCAGTCTGGTGTTCCAAACTTTTGTCGGGGAATCGAAAATTACAAAATTAACGCAGACGCCGTAGTTACTTAGGGGCGACTTAACGAATATAGATTAAAAGTTGTTCCGTCAGGAGGTATAGAAAGAAGGGTACAGGAGGAGAGAGAGAGAGGGAATGAGGATGGGTGGTGAGTTTTTGGAGAATGCTTCGTCGGGATTGGGAAACCCACAGCCAGTTTCGGTCGGTTCGTTCGCTCTGGCCGAGGGAATGGTGTTTGTATTTTAATGAGGGGGCTATGCTAATCCCCGCGGCACGCCGTAACTCGCACAGCTCCCTCGCACCACCTTCTCTCTTTCTCTTTCGTTCGTTTTTCCATTTCGTGAACGTGGCTCTTCGCAAGGAATAACGCTTGGAGAATCACCCGCAGCTTCGTATCAACGTTTTTCATTTTTTTTCCTTCTCAGCGATAAAAGGGGATGAGAAAAATGGGGATGCGTAATAAATTCACACTTGACTCGTGTACTTGCAAATTTTAAAAGGGTAACGGCGGGCCCTACAAGACCATGGACCCGGTTGCTTTAATATCGCACCTTGGTTTCACTGTTTCGCGTTTTTTTTCTCCCTTTTCTTCGTAATTTCCTCTCTCTTCTATCCTTCTCACACAAAGGATGCAGGGGAACGAGTAAATTTGATAGGGATGACGCGATGAGGGTGCAAAGCTTTTGCCAAAGGGGCCTGCGAGAGGGGTTGAAAGCTGAACGCAGTTTTCACTCCCTCTATCGTGCTTGACCCACTGCCATAATTTGCCTGAAATCGATAGTTTCAACGTTCATTTGCATGACTCGGTTTTCGAATCGATAATTCATACGGAGAGTGAAAATTACGGAGGGAAGGGAGAGAAATGAGTATGTGTGTGTAACGTCAACAACTCAATTGAACGATTAATGATGATTTTTTTACATTCAAATTGAGTTGAATATGGAAAAAAATATAATCATTAAATTCACATGGAAAATTTCAATAATTAAGTTGAATAATAATTTTTATATTTACACTATTCATACATATCCGTGAAACGAATTGGTTATACGAATGAAAGACAATTCAGAAAAACGATTATACAGATATAGAAACAGTATGAAATGGTTTTTTGGGGGGAGGGATGAATAATCCCACTGAGCTTGATCCCCCACGGAGTGCCTTGAATGTTGACAGAAGTTTCAACGATTTCATCGTATCGAAGGTATAACCGGAATAGTGCAATGCCAGAATGAAAACGATTATGCCACCTTCAATTCTATCTATCCTCTTCCCTATTTCCTCCTTCATCTCGCGGGCCTTCTCATCGGTATCGATGTATTTTCAATATCGAGACAAAACGACATAATCCGAGTTTAATTGGAAAACTTCGCCCTCCGTGGAATAATCCACGGAATTCGACAATTTCTACCGCCTCTTGCCGCTTTAAAAAAATAATAAAACTCAAGTTTTTACAAAAAAAAAGTAAATTATCAGAGATTTTTTTTAAGGTTATATGCACGCCATTAAACGGCTCACTCTGGGCACTGGCGTGCATAAAAAATTTGTATACTTATATATATATATTTTCTACAACGATAAAGTGAGATCGGGTTAAATTTAAAAAGTTTTTAAGTGCGTTTGTCCTGGCACTAGCTGTGTAATATCTTTGAGAGAAACGAAACTTTTTCAACCAAAACTGCACAAAGTCTTGTTCTATCTCTCTCCGTCTCTCATTCTCTTTCCTCGTGTTCTCGCACAGTTTCACTTGTTTTGGTACGTAAGTCATGTCATTCAGGGGAACATTGAGACGATGATTAACCTTGCGCGACGCTGGAAAATAACATGGCTTCTTGGGCATTGTATCATCTAACCAAAGAGACAATAGATTGAGGACACAAAATGGAGAAGAGTTGGTAAGAAGTGGCAAACTATTGTCCGCCATTCTTCCTCGTTCCTCAATTTTCTTGGGAAGAATCTCGATGTTTCCCGTTGGAAGGAAAAGCATTATTCTTAATTATAATCAAAAAGAATTAATTTGAACTTTTATTGAAACGTTAAAGCTGACAGAAAATTATTCATTCAATTCCTCAAATTACTACGAGAGACAATACTTTATAAACCAACAGTATAACAGTAAGGAGTTGGTGTGTAAATGCGTAATTTCCCGGCTCCTTCCACCCACCAGTTTTGCCGAGTGGAAAGACATATATATAGATATATTCTGCAATTTACCCTCACCACTTTTATACACTATCCAACTCCTTGAAATGTTATCTCTCTTGTTACATAATTATGACAGATATGTCGTGTACCAAGGCGATTCGATTATAAATATTGAAATGGCATTTCGCATCATGAATTTGGATCATTAAAATTTTACAAGCCCAATTTTCTCCAAGATATTACATTAATCTTCAATCGATCAGCAATATATAGCCAAACTCAATTGCGAATTGGTTTTTATTCCGAGAGTACAAGAATTACAAAATCGATCTCCACAAACAATTCATTTAGAGAAATTTTTGTGATTACCCTGTCTCTTGAGAAAAATTGACTCAATGCAAATTGTAACCACTCTATTTCTTCTAAATAATTGTGAAAGATTTCATAATAAATGTTGACAAAGTTTAATTAATTATCATGTCAATTATTCATTAATTTTGCAATGGTAAAAATTGAATAAATTCGGAATTATCGTTAATGATCAAATTTTAACTGCAACAATCTACTTTTTTCCAGCTGAGAATTCATCACATCGATAAATCTTTAAAGAAAGATGTGAAATCAAAGGGGACAAAAAAGAATATTTCCGTAAAGAAAACCTCGCCGAGTATATGTTGTTTGCAAAACCTTATAGATATTGAAATGGCATTTCACATAATGAATTTGGATCATCAAAATTTTACAAGACGAATTTTCTCGAAGATATTACATTAATTTTCAATCGATCGGCCATATACAGCCAAACTCAATTGTGACTTGGTTTTTCTTCCGAGAGTATGAAAATTACAAGATCGAAAATACATTCTCAATAAAAGCGTTGGAGATTGCAATGAGACATGCGAGCTGGCACTTTTCCTCGTTTGATTTTTTTCATTCTGAATTAACTCGTTTTATTCCATTCTTCTGAGTTTAATGGGCTCTGTCTCGTCAACTAACAATGTGAAAAACCCTAGCGAAATCCTTGGATTTCACGTCATCCTGCCTCTCTTCGATTCACCTTATCTCCTCTCTCTTTCCATCCTCGTGGAAGGTGTCAATTTTATTTCAAGTATTTACCATTATTATTCCGTGTTCTTTCATTATTTTCAAACTATATTTTCCATCGTTTAACGATCGATTATTCTTTGTCCAAGTGGTTTTCTTATTTACCAGTTATACATTCAGCCAATTTCATGTGAATAAAGGATAAAAGAATAAAGAAAATTGATGGAAACTATATGTTAACCCTCTTTCTTGTCGTTCATGTTACATCGGTAGGCAATTATGAGGTGCAATTATTGCCACAGCAAAAAGTGTATAGTGAAACTCTCTGGGACAGAAACACACACACGCAGAATGAATACGATGACTCCTGTGTTTGTGTGATGTATTTTACCTCTTTCTACGGTTAAAGAGGGACAGAGGGTTAACTTGAGGGTTGATTGTCGCCCATCCGTGCAAAAGCGGCGTAGAGAAACATACTACTGCGAGTTGAAGAAAGGGAAGAAAAAAAAAGAATATTCACGTCGAGGTAACGCGAAGTCCTTTGTGAATACGAAAATAGGGTTACTAGTTACTCTGATGAATGGTGTATTCACCTCATCCTCACTTTTTTTTTACTCCCGCACTTTTTTTTTGTGGTCTCTCGAATATTCACCTAGTGATGGGGCAAACTGGTCTTTTCTTTATTTCTTAATTTTTTGACTTGAAGGAGAGAATTTTCAAAATGGAAAATAAGTACTGTTATTTAAGGATAAGGAGGGATGGATTATTATGTTATAGGTGAGGCGCGAAAAATAATCCCGTGACTTATGTTTTATCTTTGGTAATGTAGTTGATGTAAAATTATCGCATTGATTTATGCGATATAATTATGCAATTGAATGAAATGAACATAACTAAGAGAAATGTAGAGACATTGAATAAAAATTACGTACACTGAGAAAAAAAATGGTAGCATAGAGTAACTCGATGTTTTTAAGACAAAAAACGATTGAAACAAGTAACTTTGTTATTTCTTCAGAAACGGCGCTTTTTCGCTTAGATAACAGGACGTTGGAAAAGATAATGTTTCAAGGTAAATGAAAATTTGATTGTTTCAAAGACTTTTTGCTGTAAAAAAATCGTTCTATTTTTATCGTTCTATAAATAATTTCGAGTACATATACAATCTTAATTTAAATTATTTAATTTTTAATTTTCCAATTATTCACAGTATTTATGAAGAAACAAAGTTCTAGATGAATTTAATGAACTTTTGTTTTACGTTATTTATACATACAATGATTATTCATAAATATTCATTGAAACCGCAGGGGGGAGCAGAGAAGTTGGTGAAAAGTTCCGTTGAAGCTGCTTCATTATATTCGATAAATTGTCACCATTCTTCCTTTTTTATCCTTCGCTGGAGACGATTAGCACTCGAATATTTTTCAATATAATTGACTTATTTTTTACCCCTCCATGTATTATTCAATCTGTAAGCACAAAGATTGACAAAAATGCGAATGAAAGTGCCGGAACAATGTTGAAGTACCCTAGAAATATTTAATTAACGTGAAAATCCGAAAATTTGCGGTTTTACTGTCTTCTTTCCCCTTTTTTTCCACACTTCTGAGCGTACAAAATTGTCACACCACCTTTTATAGATTATACACGGCAGTAAACTCCGTTGAGTTATTTAATTATTCATTGACAGGTGAAATTTAAAAATTGTTTGAATTATTACTATTATTAAATTTTTTTTTCATCCTTCCTCGATGGTTTTGAATTTCCATTATTCATGTTGCATTGAGTGCACGTAGAATAGCTGTATATGATGAGTTATTCGTAGATTTTAATTGATCTTAGAAATTCGCAGAGTACCTACTTTGAGATACGTCATGTCAGTAGATATTTGAAGTGAGTAGAATTATTAATACAATGATGGATTCTGAATAATTAACATTTTCACAATTTTCTTGGAAAATATATTTTCGTACTTTTACGGTGTTAGATCAGAATACATTGCATTAAGAACGGTTCAATTACTTCGTCTATTTAATTCAAACAATTTTCTTAATTTAATTTTCCCAAATGAATATTCACCGAAATTTCAGTTTTCCGAAAGAATATAAAATTCATAATTTGTCCATTAACTGATTAAGAATAGTAGAAACATTGAAAGAATAATCAGTGTGAAAGAATAATCCAGTTGTATGCAAATTTAGAATTTTATTTGATCGTTACAAACTGAACAAAAAAGAAAAGTTCCACGCAAGTATCTTTTTCACTCGTATTATCCATTTCTGTTGGCCATATTTGGCGATATTTTCGAGGATTTTAATGCCCAACCAATCGTGTATACTCGCATTCCAGAAAGCCACATAAAACAATTTATGGTTGAAGTGAGTATTAAAACAGTCCTATTTTCCAAAACTACTGTTTTAACGCTTCTCGAGACAGAAAGAGAGGGAAAGGGAAGAAGTCTGCAAAAACATACTCCAAAATACTTTATGACAAGTGTAAATTCGTTCGATGAGGTGGAATGAAATGAAGATGAGAAGAGAATAACGGGGATGGGGGAAAATAAGAAATGTGAGGCTGTGTTTGTGTGTGAGCCTCTCAGATTGTGGCAAAAATTGAGCTTACGTCGGCCAGGTTGTGTGATGCCTTGGAGGATGGATCCTTTCCTCGCTCATGCGAGTCATGATGCTCCTCCTCGAAGGAAGAGAAAGAAGCGAGGTAATCCTGCAATTTGTATTTATTTCCCTCTCAACTATTCTTTTTTTTGGCTCCCTCCTCCGTAACGATGAAAAATTCCTTGTCCTCGAAGGTGTGGAAAAAATTTCAAGCCAAATTCTCAGACGCGCACCCTCTCAATTTTTTCGTTTTTTTTGCTCTGAAGCTTTAGCATAACACGTGAATTTGATAAACTGTAGTTGAATCATCATTTCTTGAAGCTTCGGAAAGCTTTTTCTACTGTTCATTTATTTTTAAATTATATGAGAATGGAGCATTTAATTTAACGTTAATTATGCGAGAGAGAATTGCCCCGGTGTACTCGAGTGAGATCTCTCGATGCTCACGATAAAATGAAGTTTCATTATTTTTTTTGTTCTTTTTATTATGTTCTCTTTTTCTGGCCTTTTTCTGCTTTTTGCGAGAGCAATTAATAACTCGGTAGAGGGCCCTGATAGCCCATACCGTTAGCCATCTTATTACGTAGGGGCTTGTCTCATTAATTTATCGGAATTTTTCTCTCAAAACCACTTGAACGGTTTCATCCACAGATACCTGGAAAATTAATACATTATGTATTTTTCATTTCATACTTCTTCATTATAAAAAATTGAAATTTATAGAAGAAAAACGTCAGGGTCTATCATCTGTATAATTTCTGTAAAATGTATTTTTATTCCAGCATGTCGAATGGAATTTGTAGAAATATCGACTCTAATTTATTTTTATGAAAGAGAATAATTAGATGTGTCTTATTCCACGACGGCTATCACTGGTTCAATATAAATTATAAATTGTCATACGTCACACTAGACACTAATTTCTCCAACAAACAGACAGTGTATCACGGGGACGATTTAACATCTAATAGTTTCACATTCAAAAGCAAATCACCTATTTTCATTTAATCGATTTTCCTCAGCTCAGCTATCACACCGAGACTCGTTAAATTTCCCTCATAAAAGATTATCACAAAATTCATGATATAAAATCATCACAGCCACCGAATGTTACTCACGAATTTCATTGCTTGAGTATTATAAATTCTTGATGATTTTAACAGTATAGTGTTAATTAACGTTGGTTAAGATGAATTTTAGTTCTTGATTTCTACCGTATAATACCGTATAACGCCCTATCCTCACGATGGCCCCACCTACCAACATGCGGGCATTCTATTATGCAATTAGTGAAGGAGCCCAGATGAAATTCTAAGGGATTTTAGTCTACCAGAAGTACAAATCTAGGAAACAGTGAGAATAGCCCCCTCCTAAGGTATATCGTTATCGGACATGACAGGACACGACCGTCCGACACACCCTTTCTTCGTTCGAATTCGTCTGAAATCCAAATGCTGACAACTATACCAATTTTCTACAAAACCCCGAAATTTCGAATAGTAGCTCAATATCTTATCATCGAGACTTAGTCAACAATTTCGTGGAACTTTTTGTTAAAACACTCAGAGAAAAAAAATCGATTCTGCTTGAAAAAAATCTGCTTGAACCGAAGCGTCTTGATTAGAGTGCGCAAAGTTTAGGGGATGACGGGGCAAAATGGATATTCTAATTAAACGGTTGAAGATAGAGATTTTCTGATGTTTCCATCGAGAAGCTGAGGAAATTTTGGGTGGGAAACATGTTATTTTTTTTTCAAGTTTTTGAAAATTCAAGTTTATTTTATTAAGAATTGAAGGGGTTCGCTTTTCAAAATCGAAAAAATTCAGTTTTCTGAAAAACGCGTTTGAAGTTTTTCATTTTAAAAAATGTAAAAAAAACGAATTTTTGAAAGTGACCAACTAGACTACACCCTTAAATCATGCATCCTTAAGCTTGACCAGGAAGTTTTGAGCCAACTCCATAATCCTCTTGGATCGAGCCTCAAATAAAATGTTCAAATGAAGAATACAAGTTGTTTTTAAAAAACATGCTATTTCGCCTCGAAGCAAGACTTCTTTCTCTGGATGAATATATTAGTCACCGCAAAAATAGATCGAGACCTCTGACATTTAAAATTGAAGACATAAATTAACCTGCAGGCCCTCAATGTTCTGTCAATTTCGTATCACTTATCTTGAGAAAAGTATTTATGATTTGCTCGAGAATATCTACCAGTGACGTTGGTGAATTACCAAATCCTTGCGATAAAGCATCAACCAATATAGAATACGAGTATTGATCTGATTTGATATTACACCGTTAAGGACCTATTGTACATTCCAATAGCTTGTAATTGATTTTACTTCGTTCTCAGGTATATTTATTAGAAGGAGACAATTTTCGCAAGTGATGAGGGCGTTTCACGAATTAATCTATTAATGTGTAATCTCGTAGTGATGAGAAACGAACTGATTTTTTAATCATGCAGACGATTTTTTATGAATAATTGATGAGGGCAAATTCATAGAACCATGAAATTATCTCGATTCAATACAATAGAAGAATTTCATGTTATTTAATTAATTTAATTCATTAATTACACTTCGTTTTAATGGCGATCGATCGAGAAAAATTGTCTCAATTTATTTCTGTATCAAATGCGGGCAACCTCAGTGTTACACGAGAATGATAGATTCTTAGGGATAAATGTTGAGATGATGTACCAATGCTTCTAGAAATTTCAACGGAGTTTATAGGGGTGGCTTTTGTACACTACGATTCAGTCATCCCACTGTCTTTAACCCCTCAACGAATCCAAATCAGATATTTTCCTCGTCACACGTGCGGGCTGATTCTAACGAGGGCCCACACGTTACTCGTTATCTGCACTCGCGTTTCACGATCGAAGATTTTGCTACAAATTCTTTCAATATCGGATTACGCTGAATAGTAATAATCATAATTTTTAATTAATGAGTATGAATTTTCAAATTTTTTGATTTTCAATTTTTTAATTTTTATAAGTAAATAAAAAATTGTTAACAACAATTTTTCATCATTTTTCATCAAGAACAGAATTCAATGTTTCATCTTCCTGAAATAAGAATTTAGTAAGCACTGATTCGATTAAACTCGAGATATTCTTGAATTTAGAAAGCATTGTTACTTTTAAGTGAGCCGAGATGTCCGAAACTTCGTTAGCTTGAAGAAAATGGCTGGATCATCAATCTCTGAAGTGATTTTATATAATTGAATTAACGATCAGCAATATTGAATGCGTCATGTGGATAGACTATTTGCCCATTCATCTGCAGTGATGTATTCAGGAATTTTCGTTGACCCAGTATAAGGGCGGTAACAAGGGATGAGTTTGGATATATATTCTCCTACCCCTTCAATCTCGTCTCACGTTAATTTAATAGAAGGGACGCGCGTACTGGCCTTAAACGGGAAAACTCCATCCCCAAAACGTCCCTCCCACCTTTCTGCCTAAGATACGAGCAACTTAAACCAAAAGGGGTTATAGATATCAAACGTCTTGTACCCTCTATATTACCTCCTATTATCAAAGCTAATGTAATATCGATGTTCATTGAATCCCCATTAATCCATCGTTTATAAACGTAAATACATTGTTTACGTGCTCATGGAGGGGAGAAGAAACGATAGCTTATCTTTTCGAACCAAGTCCTATTGATCATTTAGTGAAGTGTGACAAAAACATAAAAGATTGGAACGATTCTTATAAGAATTTTCCAATTTCTCATAAGAATGGTTCCAATCTTTTATGAAATAATTTCTATAACGATTT
>JABSMS010070328.1:0-20307 GCA_018902275.1 Aleiodes sp. PSUC_FEM 10030003
AATGTAGACTCAATTTTTGTAGATTTTTTAAAAATGGCACTTACGCCCTTTTGACTCTAGGGCGATGATATTGTGATTATTTTTTTTTAAGAATTAATTTCTATCATTTTTTAGAAAATTGAACTTTTTTTGTCGAAAATTGTAAATTTTTTATGACTCAATTTTTTTTATCGAAGAAGTTAGAGTTTTTTGGTAATTTATAAAAAAAATGATGTATTTTCGAGGCGAAAAAACTGATTGTTGAAAAAAATTGAAAAAATCAGGTTTTTCCTAGAGGAAAATTAAAGAAGCGATTTTTTTGGAAAAACAATGAAAAAATATCTATTTTTTGAAGAAAAAAAATAACTTTTTGCAACAAAAAATCTTATTTTTCGAAAAAATCGTTTTTCCACGAAGAAAAATCAAAAATAATTCAATTATTAAAAAAAATTCAGTCTTTCAAAAAAATCATTCAAAAATTTAATCTCCAAATAAATGTCTCTAAATTTTATTTTAAGCACAATTTCCACCACAAATTATTCCGATGATTCAATTCTATCAAATTTCATCTCGAAAACTTTCCTTAAGGTCTCCATTCCACCCCATCTCTCCCTATCTATGAAACTTCTAGTGATATTTTTTCTAATTTTGATATTCATTCCACAAAACTATACGAAATGACCTCAACTTTCATTCCAAAAAATTAAAAAATCTTGACCTCTCATCGTTTCGCTGCAATTTCTCCTTTCCCCTGCACTTCTCAATTTTTTCATTTTTTTTTTAATTTTAAAAAACGTTTGATGAGAAATTATGGCTACAAAATATAATGCTAAACGAGTCTATATTATTTTGATGACACTGCATTATTTATTGGACTCTCCTTCATTTACTTCGTGACAAAATCACATTTCTTTGGAAGCATTCCAAGAGCAAAACTGCGCATCAAATTTTGTCTATTTTCGTTGTAACGTTTTAAACTCTAAAATTTTCCCATCCTATCAAGTGCCAATTTTCACCTTTTCACCTGGATTGCACAGAATTGAGTTTCCCATCATTCCACATGGAGAAATTATCACGTACTAACAAGCCGCATTATTAGAGATTCATGAAGGAGAGTTATAACCTTTATAAACGAGTCTCAAGTTTTATTCTCAATTTCGTTTAACTAACAGTGAGTCCATTTATATGGATAACACTCGCCTACTGACCCAACTCTCACGTCAGCTACTTAGTGATCTTCAATGTGATAACATCATCGACCAGAGTTTTCTTGTTTATTTATTCATAAATTCTATTTTGAATTCGCGTGAGGAAGCGCAATTTTTTTGAGCGAAAAAGAAGTAATTGATGCTATTTTTTTGGAGAATCATTACATTACTCTATTGCTGTTTATAGAACACTATATATACTCTAGAATTCGAATTCCGTTTTTCGTAGATTTATTTTGATATATTTGACAAAGAAAGGAGAAAGAGAGGTGTAAAACAGTGTTAAAAGTAATGTAACGCCAAAGAAATAATAAAATTAATTAATTAATTACTCCGCTCTATTTTTCGAATCTTCGTTTCTGACCTCTGTCGGTAGCAATCATCGCAGAATATTAGGAGCACATGCTACGGTAATAATAACCAGAGAATTTTGCTCCGAAGAGTCGAATAATTCAGGAGAGAATTGTTAAAAGAAGATGAATTTTTCTTGTCGATACAAATACTTTTGCAAATATCTTCGCAACAAGTAGCCTTACGAAAATTTATCAAGAGACCTTTTTTGTGGAAAATTTCACGGGCTACAAAAAAGGTCTCTTGACAAAACCTTCTAAACCCACTTATTTCAAAGATATTCGCAAAAGAATCAAAAAAAAATCACCTTGTCCCCCTTCACCATTAAATCAATGTTAATTCCCTTAATTAATGCCATAATTGACGCATCAACTATTGAATCCGATAAATGAACTCGAAATTATCGAAACTGGAGCATCCAACCCATGTAAACTCCGACGATTTCCACTTTCCATGTAATCCCTCGGTTTTTTCCAATCTTCATTCATTTTTTATAGTGGTTTTTTATGCCACTCATTTTATGGTGCGAGATGTCTGGATCCAGCCTAGGATCGATACAACTTGGTCTACACGGCCTCGACCCCGACCTACCCCTAACTGACTCCCTCCAGACGTCTTGAAGATCACCTTGAGACTATTTACCTCTGACATTTATCAAGCAACAAAGAAACATCAAGAAAAAAACAATTAAAAAAATTATTCTTCTCTCTCTCACTTCACATGTGAACCGCCATTTTGAATGGCATAATGTCTCTAATTGAGAGCGGGTGGGAAGGATGGAAATAGACATTCCAGCGTTGCGTCATTTAAAGTGACACACTAACTTCCCCTCCTCCTTTTCTTTATTGTAGTTAAAACACGTGACTTTAAACTGAATTTAAACTTGAATTTCCCGCCACTCCGCACGTCGAGCAGGTGGCGCCATCTCCCGGACCATTCGGAAGCATTTCGACTCGCTCGGTAATACTAGATGCGCGGGAAATTCTAAATACTAAATTCGTTTATCTCAGAATTTAAAGTTTTTGATTCTTTTTTCTTTTTCCCTCATTTTCTTGTTCAAAAATTTTCTCCTTCGTGAAAAATCCAATTCAGTTATGCAAGGGCACATGAACCAGTTTACTCCGTCTGTGGTTACTTCTTCATCCTCATTTACCTGTCATGCGATAGGAAATCTGAGGTTTTTTCGAATGAGAATATACTTTCTGCGGCTTTTTCACACCACTACTTGGCTCTTTTTCACGATTCATTTTGAAATAAAACGTATTAATGGTTGAGAATTTTTTTTCACCTTTATGAATTTATGAATATCGTGTTGTGAAAGAACGCAAGGATATTCCACATTCGAATTTTAAATTCTTTGAGCATGAATATAAAGAAGAGAAAAACCTTGTGTGTTTTACGAGACCTTAAAAGTTTTTTTTTCGAATAATTTTTTATTTAAATATCTCGAAATCTGAGAGACTTACGGCATTTTCTGTGAGAATCTTTTTTGTAGTTTGAAGTCAGTTCTACAATAAAGGTTTCAAAAATATTTTTTATGTCGTTTAAATTGCGAGATTGAGTAAGTGGACCAATGAATGAAGAAAATTTGTTTTTCGATGATATAATTCAGTAGTAAAGAGGTAAAACAGGATATCTCGGAAACTAATGGAGATACGCCCTTTCGGCCCTAATGCTTTTTTGTAGAGAATTTCAAGAGCTACAAAAAAGGTTCAGGAGAAAAAGGACATATCTCCATTGATTCCCGAGATATTCAAGAAAAACCATTGAGAGAGAAAATCGACTATTTTTAGTATAATTTTTCAATGATTTTTGATTACTCTGGAGTAAAGTCCTCCAAAAAATAATCATTTGATGCTAATTATGTGCATTTAGAACATTCCTTATGGAAGAAAATATACGTTGATTCAATGGCAAAAGTGACTTTATTACACAATAAATTATATTTGAATTTTTCACCCAAAAAAAATTAAATATTGCTTCTTTTGTTCTAATCCAAATTTTAAATTAATTATGATCGATAAATCTTCAATCAAAAATTACTGAAGGTTCTCAATCGTTCATTCATTGGCCAGTTCGCCCTACCCAACAATACTCAACTCCAATTTTTTCTCTTAAATTCCAATTTCTTGATCTCTGTTTCTTAAAAAAAACAGGGTATCCTTTGGCTCAAGCAAAGGCTCGATGGTTGAGACCCTTGTTTACGAGACCCCGGTACAGGAAGAACCGGAAATCAACCACTTCCTGGAGCACAATGGCCGGCTACCGATGATACCAGTACCAGACACCGAGTAAGTAAATTATTATCTGTCCTTCAATTATTTTCTCAGTTTCACAAAGAGCGAAGTTAAAAAATTGCTGAAAAATTTGTGAGTGTTTTCGAGTGAATAATGTCACGCCATAAGACACCCACATGTGGTTACGATATACGCACATGGAATGACGTCACTTGGCACACCTAGTACCGAAAATAAACATGTTGGGGTTCGTGAGTCTTACGAGGATCGATTAGGCGTATTTGACTTTGGAAAATTCAATGAAAAAAAGTGTTTATCAATGATGATACATTGTATTGTACGCCGAAAAAAAATATCTGGCATCAAGAAAATTAAATTCTGAAGAAAAAATTTGTCACAAATAAATTCTTTTACCACAAGAATTTTTTTTTCTCTGTATACAAAAATTTTCTGAGCATAACATTGCAAATATCTCCGAAACTATTGATTTTACGAGGATTTACCAGGAAACCTTTTTTGTAGCCAATGAAATTCTCTACAAAAAAGGTCTCCTGACATTTTTCGCTAAACGCATCCACTCCGAAGATATTCGCGCTTTAATTCAAATATTACTCCCATAAAAATTCGTTTCGGAGCGTCGCCCCGCCCAGGAAGCGCAGTCGCTCCGTATGCTCTACTGAAATAATAATAAGCATTAAAAAAATAAAGAAAAAAATGTCTGAGAATTCCCGTATGGTCCACGAGTCCTGCGTCAACCCAGTAATTTTCAATTGCCTTTTTTCCGCGTAGTTAACACCGAGAAAAACGATAGATTGCATGTTCCATTTGGTTGATATTAAATCCTCATTTTACGGTTACATCGTAACCTGTTTTCGCGTAAACGCCGTCTGCAATATACTCGATATACACATTGAATGTGCGTGCCAGATATAATAATAAAGACAGAAAGAAACGTACGCGTCTATTATCCTATCTCTCTTCGTCATAAATCTATAAAGAGACGAATCATGCAATGAACGTATTACGTATTCGGTACACGAGCACAGCTCATTAACGGGATCAAGCGCGATAATGACTGGTGAAAGACTCGGTCAACTGAGGTCCAAGGGAAGACGTGTGGGTGGAATTACGAGACGAAGTATCTTCATTCAGATCTGACGACGTATCGTATAATTTTATTTGTCTGAGTTTCAGAGAAATGAAATTGAAGAGAAAGATAAAAGTGAATGAAGAATTCAAAGCTTCGTGGAACGTAGGAGTTTTTTCTTTCACTGAAGATAAAGGAATTATTTAATGTTTGTTCTTGAAGAGAAAACTCCGTATCTCGATTGGAATTCGAGATATTTGAATTTAAAAAATCTGATTGAAAATTTAATCGTTTCTCGCTATTGAATTCAGTTGGAAATATCTCCGAAACCATTGAGCTTACGAAAAATTGTCAAGAAAGCTTTTTTGTAGAAAATTTTACGCTATACAAAAAAGGTCTCTTGGTAAATTCTCGCAAACTCCATCATTCTCGAGATATTCCTGAAATAATTCATGATTTTTCGATTTATTCTTCTTCACCTCTTCTCTAATGAATTATCTCTCGACGGATAAAGTGGATGATTCATTCAGATTTCGATTAAGTCCTGATAAATCTCGGGGGTGAATCGTTACTGTAGCTGCACTGTTGCTTTTACCAGAGGTTTATAATTAGAGTTTATGTATCGAAAGTGTTTTTAGGCCATGCCAAAGGCACTAAAAAAAATCTTGTTTATTGGGTTCTTTTTGCTCTTTTATCTCAACCCCGGGGTCATACTTTAGGAATTTAAATAGTGGGGGAACGCGGGGGCGCTTAAATACAGAATAAAAATTTTGGGTTATCGTTTATTTTTTTATTCAGATTATCAAGCGAATGGAGAAATTATTTCGAAAGAAATTCACAAAAAAAATCAGTTGCAAAAAAAAAACATAAAATCATTTACGATTTTTTTTAAAGGAAAAAAACAAAAGGAAAAATTAATTTTGCGCCTCATTTGAATTAAATATTGAATATAAAAAATCAAATGATTTTTTTTCTCTTTAGAAATTATTTTAAAAAATAAGCGCATGAAGCGCGACATTAAATATATCGGTGGAACTCGGTAATTTCCGGCCGGCAAGAAAGAAACGAACAAAGCCGAACGCAGGCGTGGTGGGTAAACGAAACGACGCGAGGTAACCCCGTACAACTTGCCGAAGGGCATTTAGTCCTCGTCGAGCCCGGTTTTCGGCTTGACAGTAGTTGAATACCAATACAATATTTTCGTTATAAATTAGAAAACGAGAAAGAACTCGAGTTATTTTTTTCTTTTGAGTTCTTCTATTTCTCACTGTGTCTCACTTCCCTCTGGAGCGATCCATTTTTAACATAAATAAATTTTTGCTCTCTCCCCCTTGACTTTCGATATTTCCACTGGTGCAGGCATAGAGAAACTGTGATACAGCGGTCTTCCGTTGATTTATCTTTAACACGAAGTATTTTATAGCATACGCGGGAAAGAGAAACAAAGAAAAAAATTATTGGTTATTTTATCGATAACGAAAAAGTGAAGTTCAGTGGAACAGAGATAAGTGCGTTATTATATTGTCATCGTGAGTTTTGCCTGGATTTTTTCCGTGGATTATAAACAATTTTGAAGGTAAAGAAACGTTTAAAAAATTCATATTTTTTCCCCAAATTTTTAAAAACAAATTCACTCATTTCTAATTTCGGAGCCGATTGTCTCGAATATTTATTCCGGAACGTAAATATTTTTCCTCAAAGCACAATAATGCTTATTCACTTTCCATTTTTAACTTGCACCAAAAATTCAAAATAATCCAATGTAATTTTGTTTCGTTGAATTCTTTTAGTCTCCAAAACCGTTGGATTTTGCCAGGTCAATTCTCTCCCCTTTTGTTACCTGCCGGTCTCTTTATATTTTAGGGTCCTCCTAGTTACGTCCCCCCCCCCCTCTCTCACCTCAAAAAAATTCCTCGAAGTCGACCGAAAAAGGAGCAGAGGTAACGGGCGAGAAGTCCTTCGAGTTTACTCAGAGATTTACTCCAACTTTAATTTTAAAACTTCGAATGGTTTAATTCTAAAGTTAAATAAACGAGGGAAAGTTTGAGTTAAAAAAAATCCGTCAATACTCACTGGCCAACGGTTATTCCCAACAATTGCACAATTGTCTAATCCTTTCTCTGGCAGAAAGCCGGGTGAAAGTACTCGATTAACTCTCAGCAATTGTTTCATTTTTCTTTCTCTTCACCTTCCTCTTTATTTATAAATAAACACAAGTGAATTGATGTATGAACCGCGTTGTAATTATCACGTGTCAAATTTCACAGCTCGCTCCATTGTTTAAGAATCCATAAAAAAAAAGAACTCCTGCGGGAATTCTCAGGAAATGGAAATGGTAGTAAAAACGTAAATTGCAATAGCGCCGGTTTCCACGAGAGTTACCATGGTAACCCGCCATCTTGACACACGTTACAATCTACTCTATCCTCCCACTTCATTTTCCTTTGGTTATTTTTCTCGATACATATAATAAAGAATCGATAAAAATAAAAGTAAATAGGAGAAGTGATTTTTTTTGTGAAACGGAATCTTTTTCATTGGCATTTTTTTCGCTACAGATGGTTGACAGGAAAAGAACGGGGATTTACAGTAATTGGAATTAACGTTGATCAGATTAAAGTGTTTTTTAATGACAAGTAATTAAGGAGAGAATGGCTTAAAGATTCTTTGCTGCGATTATTTAAATTGTTTATTTAAAAATAGATTTAAGTCGTGACGCGGTAAGAAGATAAGTCTAAACATTTTCTCCGGAATAATTCACGGATATCTCCGAAATTATTAGGTTTACGAGAATTCATCAAGAGACCTTTTTCGTAGATATTTAAATTCTCTACAAAAAAGGTTCCTTGACATTTTCCCGTAAACCCACTCGCTCCGAAGTTATTCGCGAATGAATGCATCCCGAAAAATCGGAATCTGCCTTCTCAATTTTTTCATTGAAAAAAAACTCAAAATATTCGTCAAAAAAAATTTAATTCACCACAAATTTCCATTACTTCGAACACTCTGGAATCAACTTAAGCCTCACTATCATTGAACGAGATCAATGAAATCACGTGCGTGATAAAAGTCGAAAAATAATCTTAAGCTTGGAACTAAAAGAAATACACTTTAAATCCAAGTTAAATCAAAGACGTTAAAAGAATTCCTAAATATCCCGCAATCATGAGAATTGCAGTGCCGAGGCTCGTGAAATTCATTAGCATTACGATGGGCGGTAAATAATTACATAATAATTGCTTCGAGCCCCCAAAAAACACGTTAATCAACGTAATGAATCATAATTGAAATTTTATTTATTCTGGATAATATTAAGAACAAATTCCGTGGAATTCTACCAAAAATAGCATGATTACGTCGTACAAAAAACTCGTACTCGAGGCTCACTGCTGGTAGAGGCAATCTACTGTCGAGATGATGTCACATTTGTGGCTCTCAAGGTCTCTCGCTGTGGCCGAGAGGTGCTACAATGCTGGGCTGTTTGCGCTGGGTGACGTCAGGTCGTTTGTGAACACGAAGAAAAAACGAGCAATGAAAATTGGAAAAAACATAGAAAGAAAAAACGCAAAAAAAATAACAACGATCGAGAAATCCAAACAGAACGTTGATTCTCCAAAGTGTGCTAACCCGGTTTTTTACGCGTTGTGTAATCCAATTGGGATTACTGTGATCCATGAAGGAGTTTTCATTACAAACTTGATAAATTTTCACTGCAAACAACGTATTTGATTCGAACTAATCCAATTACTATCATTATCACAAATTGGATTACGGGAAAAAGATATTTGCTTTTATTTCTGCAAAGAATTAACTCTTCGTCGCCAAATTTCTTTTTTGCCATAAAAAGGGTGATTTTCAAATTTTTATAATTTCATTGGAAAATCAGGAAAATTTTGCATTTAATTTATTCATCGAGAATTGAATAATTCGCGCGATTAAAAAATATCTCAACAACTTGAATAACTAATTAATCAAAAGAGGATTAAAACGTCTTATTAAATCGGCGAATATTCTCAGCATTTCAATGGAGCATTCAGAATTACTCTCCATTCATTCGCGCGATAATTCACGGATAAAGTTGAAAATAAACTTCAAGTATTTCTTCATCCTCTTATACTAATTGAAAAGAGAATTTATTCATCTTTAAAAGACACTCGGCAATATTAGAAAAAAAGAATTTGCAACTTAATTATTCAGAATGGATTCGAACTAATCCGACAGAGCACGCGTCATATAAAAATGTTCCTACGCGTGATAATACGTGCACGGAAACAAACACATTTACATTCAAGGAAACAATTCTAAGGCGGCAAGCATTTAAATACACTTGCGAACAATCCTACGGAATTGCCAACTGTATATTTCTCCTCACCTCTTCCCTTTTTTCTCTTTCTTTAATTTCTTTGCGTGAGTTGAATGACGGTCGCAATAAATTACACCTACATAATAAAGAAGACAAAATAAAAGTGAATGAGAAAGAATATTTCGTTTGGCATTTTGGGAACGGCTCAGTAAAATTTTACATGCTACATTCATTTATCATTTTTTTAAATATAAAAACACCCATTCGGTATAATGGAACTACGTAAACCGAAGGGAAATGTATGAATCGAAAGATGAAGAGTGAGGGATGAAAGAATTCTACTATTTTTATGTAGCAATAAATTAAAATGGAGAAATAAAAATATTGCTATTGTTTGATGAATTTGTTTTGAAGTATTATTTAAATAAATAAAAAATCTGAGGAAAATTAAATTTTAGTTTGAATAATTTATTTATCGTTTTAGCTATTTTGACATACGTTTAATCCAGTATTTCTGACAATTTGTTTTATTTAATGAGAGACAAGTCAATTTAACTTGTAGAAATATGAGTGAAATCGAATTGTAACATGACCTCGCACTTCATCGACTGTTTTTTTACATAAAGCAATTTTGCGTTATCTGCTCCACTTGAAATTGAAACCCGTGGCTCGATTCAATGGCTCTTTATCGGACATTGGAATTTATTACTAGGATTAGTCTGGCATTACTCGAGCCTCTATAACTCATTATACTGACCACGCACTTTCGCGCGTGTTTGCTCGACAAACGTTATTAATTATTAATTATAGAGTAGAAGCTATGCTTATGCATAGCACTTACGCCATTGTGATTTTGAGGCAACGATCTGCACCAATTTCATTCGATAATGAATGAATCGAGACGAATGACAATATTGCAACAAATTTAATTATTTTATCGGTTAATTTGAATCTTCGAAAATCATGACAAAAGTTTGATAATTTTATTTTTGCAAACGTTGCTGTATTTTCGATAATTAAATTAATTTTTATCCCTTCTGCAGTCAATGATTACCTTATTAACCTGAAGAATAAACCGAGACATAGTGGATTTATTTTACTCCGAAATGCGACAAATTCATTTTAATAAAATTCAAATTTTCCCGCGGAAACCAAAATACCAATAAGGAATCGGCGTAACGGAATTTCGACCAATGACATGCGCGTGACCCGAATGTCCTTTTTCAGAATAGAATCTAATTATCGAATGAATTAACGTTTGAATAATGATGACGATTAATAAGAAGAGAAAATTGACGAGAAGAAATTAAAACAATTTAAAATTAATGAGAGAAATTAAGTTGAATTGATGGAGAAAATACTTTTACTATGCTTAAAATGAATGAATTTTCTTGGTCAATCTGGATAAGCAGGGGATCTTAATGAGTCATTCAATTGACACAGACTGAAGGTTCATACAAGTGTCTAGAGAAACGTCTGGTTGTTTTTTTGACGTTCAAAAAAAAACGTTAGATCGTGAGAAATGTGAGCGAAGTCGACTCAATTTCTGCGAATTTCTCAGTGTTTCTCAATTTGAAATCATTATTGTCGTGTTTGAAATTATTGGAATTCTTTAATAAATACTTTTTCATCACTAAACTTCAATAATTAATTAATGATAATTCTCAGAAATTCCACGCATTCTTCCCTGAATTTTTTAGTAATAGAAGGAGAGATTTCAATTTCACTAAGATGGAAAAATTGTTTTCGATTTTAGATCGAAAAAAAATTATGAATTAGTTTAGACATTCTAATTGGTTGAATAAATTTGAATAAAATTCTAAACTCCATACTTTTGTCGGCGATCACGATTAATGACGCGGAGAAACGAATTTTCATAGAGAAAATCGTTGGGAAAAAATTGATGCAAGTGTTTTCTCATCGATTAACATTTTTAGAGATGAAAAGATGAACTGAAGAATTTTTTCCTTCACTTTCAAGAGCGAGAGAGATGAACGACCCACGCAGCCATTTAACAGACCGAAATGATTACAATTTATTCACTGAGAACCCGTAGAGCCTCAATTAGTCATTCCCGAGACTCTTTCCCATGTTAATTCGTAATTTATCACAATTTTCCATCATTCCGCCGTATTCATGAATTCATGTTCCTTTCAATATTTTATCTTCGCTGCATAAACCCGGGAACGATACATTTTCACTTATGAAAGAAAAAAAAATGAAACACGAATTAAATGAATAAATAAATTAAAAAATGAGTAAATATGTAAAGAGATGTATTGAAAGCACGTCGTTGCTGATTATTAACGCCTCTTTCAATAATTTACATTGGAAGCGATCGAGCGTGGGCAGATGTACTGCTCCGTGACCCGATCTTCATCGTGGATCGATTGCACGATCGGAATACCGTGTTTTCGAATCGGTAATATCCTTTTATCCGTAAAAAAATTATGCGAAATAAAAAGAAATGTAAAAAAAATAGGGAAAAAATGCATTTGCAATTTCCAATTGAATTTTTCTCTTCCTTTTTCGATCTCGTCACGCGAACTAATGTCATGATTACGAAGAGTGCACACCTGTTCCAACAACGATTAAACATGTTTTTTTTAATCAAAAAAATTCAATTTAAAACGATTAATGAGCAAATGAGAAATTAGTTGGAATTCTTTAGTAATTTTTTATTGGGAAAAATGATGAGGAAAGGTGGGCTAATATCGTTGAAAAAATTGACCTTTGAGGTAGTTATTATTTTGAGAAATAACGGTACGTCACGAGAGCAAAGTCAGGTTCTTTTTGATGTTTTATTTAGAAAGCCTGAGAAAGAGTTGATGGAAATGAGGTGAAAGAATATGATTTTTGAAATGCTTTGAGGATTTAATTTTTTTTCTGGTAAAATTGGAGTTGTATCCTCTTCATCTTTCGTATTTTCTTTGCAATAGTTGTAGTGAGTGATTTATTTGGTTCGGAATTGGTGGGTGGAATCAATTCTCATCGATTTCATCAACATTTCAATGATTTTGAAACGGAATTGTGGAAGATTTATTTCTGATGAATGAAATTGATGAGAAATGGGGTTTAAATGAATATTTCAATAAAATTATTGAAGAAAGAGGTTCTTCGATGATTTCATAAAAAGTTGAAGAAATTTCTGATGGAAATCATGTGGAAAAATTTATTTTTGAGAATTTTTTGAATGTTCGATTTTTTTTGGCCGAAACTTGAAGGCTTCACCTTTCCTTTTTCGAAATTTTTCGGTTTTTTGCGAATATCTCTGGTATTATCTGTCGTAGCGAAAAAACTCGAAAACCAGGTGAAAGGGGAGATCATTTCCTATCGATTTATGTGACTTTGAATTGATTTTTGACAATTTTCGAAAAAGTTATAGCACATTTTATGAAAATCAGTTTTTCCTGCATAACTCGATGAAAAATTCTCAGAAATTGATTTAAAATAACATAAATCGATGGGAAATAAGCTCAGCTTTATGCTGGTTGTTGAGTTTCCGCTCTACAACCACTAGACTCAATGATATTTTCAAAAAACAGAAAATTTTTCGAAATTAAATGGAATAGGCTTCGAATTTCAGCCAGAAAGTTGAGTTTAAAAAAAATAACCCAAAAATAAGTTCTGACCCGTGCTTTCCATCGGAAATTTCCTCAACTTTTCACTGGAATCATCAAAAAAATTCTGTCTCAAATACTTTTCCTCGTCTCAAGTAGTTTCTATCGTTCAAAATATTCCAACTCCACCTAAAACTCAATATTCCAATAAAATCAGCAAAAAATACTTCAATATCATGAAATTTCCTTTACTACTCCACATATTTTTGAAAGATCGATTCAAGGGCTCTAAATTCCACGAAGCACCCTGAATAACTCCAGCACATGATCATAAACCTAAACTACAAAACATCGAATTTTCTTCAATATATTTTTTATTATCATCAAAGCTATCTATGTACTTCGGAAGAGAGTGTAGCATACGTAATGGTTAGAGCGGCGCCACGCTGGCCAGATCGATGCCCCTCGTTTGTTCACCACGACCTACCTTCCCTCTCTCACTCAAGGAGCACATGAACCACCGCTAACACTGAAGAGAAAACTCCAACCACACAAATTCATCATTTTATCAAAAAACAATACTCATCAAAAATTTTTTGTAAATATTTTTTCATTTCAAATTCCAGCGAAGGGAGGGAAAAAGTCCGAGTCGCATTTCTCGGTCCACAGCCCCATCCCTCAATACCAGGTGTCCTTCTCCTTGACCCTGTGTTACCCTCATTGGGCCTCATCGACATCATGTCAACTGGACCTGCGGAACTCCTAACTACCCACACCGAGCACACATCGCCTGCTTATCATGCTCAAATCAGGTAAAACAAGTGTTTTTTTTATTTTTTATTTTTTGCTTCATGTCAAAGAAAATCATGTTTTGAGTTTGAGCGGACTTAGTGAGGGCCAATGGCTGCGCAATTAAAGGCAAATTGGCCGGAAGTGACATATACACCCTTTCGCACGTAATGCGAAACAAAATTTTCGGAGTTTTATAACAGGATACAAACATTTTACGATCTCCTTCCTGTGTTTCGGCTTGTTTTTTTCGTTTTGCTAGTTATTCTGAGTCTGCAATTACCTTTTTTATTGCATTATTATGGTTTTTATTGCGCCAAAAACACAGTTATTATAGAAAATATATTGGAAAGTTAACAGGTGGCGAGAGAAAATAAAATAAAAAAGTTTTGCATTCTTTTCCGAATCTCTTCGGAGCGAAATTCATTCATTTTGTCATGAAGAATGAAGAGAAAATAAATAATCTTTTTTTATTGCGGGAACTTTTTAATTGACAGGGATTAAGGATATTTTTTTAATGGAACAAACAAGTGTTTTATCAATCTCCCAGTTAATCTAATGCACTTGGCAATTTAATTACGTAAGCAATTATTTGAGCCACAAAGATGATAACAAGCCCTCGTTACCCATTTCCTTCCGGGGCCGCAGCGCATCCTGAAAGATCTCACATGTCGTTGGGCAACCAGTGGAATTATTAGATCCCAATTCTCATGCCAAGTGTTTCACAATAATCCACACTCGGAATATTCTTGCCAGGAGACCAACACAAATTCATTCATCAGATCATAAACTGATGCTGACAAATTATGATTTTATTTGGAAGAATATTCGGCGCGAAATGATCAGTTCTTTTTCCGCCGGTTTATGATCACAACAAAAATCAAGAAAATAGTAGAATCACTCATAATACATAATTAACATACTGTTAAAAAAAATTGAAAATTCAATATCAATATGTGCATAAAATTTCAAAATCTCAATTTTAATTCTACTTGAGACAAATTTATGCTTGGAATTTCATTTTTCAGTAAAAATTCAAAAACTATTTGATTTTTAAGATTCATTAAACATCGAAATTTCAACAAGCGATCTGAATTTCAAAATATGATTAAAAAAATTAAATAATATCGTCACCCTAGAATCAAAAGGGCGTAAGTGCCATTTTTTCTTGCTGAATAATAAAAGGGCGTAAGTCAGTATTCTTATAAAAAAAATGAATGTAGATTCAATTTTGGTAGATTTCAAAAAAATGGCACTTACGCCCTTTTAACTCTAAGACAACGATATGTAAAAAAAATATCCGGCGCATAACTCGAAGGTCTCGGGTTTGATTCCAGCTGTGGCCCTACGTTTTTTTCTTCTCTCAAATTTAATTCCTCAATTTAATTCTTCGATTCAAAATAATTTAATTTTTCCTCCAAAATGAAAATTCCGGTGTCTTTATTATTTTTAAAAAATCGCACTTTTCCTCTCACCACCTGAGTGAAAATTCTCCGTGCCCCACCATCTCCGCCCGTCTAAATTTACGCAGGTAGCCGAGAGGCATTCAGTAACTACTCATTCTAAGCGTTTTTTTTTATTTCCCCCAATCTATATTTATATCGAGAAAACGGACAAGCACACAAAGGACAGAAACTTGGCTTGCGATTTCCTTCAGTAGTGTATGAAGTTGGTAGGCAGACATAAAAACTCATTCCGTCGACGGAGAAACTGTATTTGACGGTTGTGGAAGGGGGAAATAACGGAGAAAGACGGAGAGAGAAGTACCCCGTTCGTTGGTGCACGCTACAACGATTGTGTGTTGTATATAAAAGAAGGGAGGATGGAGGGATCGATATAGCGTGGGTGGGATGTGCAGAGGCGCTGGCGAGCCACCAGTCGCGCTGTCGGCTGCATCGGTACCACCTCACACAAATAGTTTTATTTTTCTCGTCGTTCAAACAACGTCGCAATTGACAATTAATTTATTCTGAATATCAATCAAACAAAATAATCAAAAGAAACAAAATTAAAAAATCATTAGCTTCGTTAAATAAAAATGTGAAATTATTTTTGTGACAATTTTCATTGGCAGTGCAGTGCAGTAATTAATTTGGGAATTAGATGAGTAATGAGAAAAATTTAATGAAAATAGTCTTTATTGAATGAGAGAAAAATGAGATGAAAATTGCAGTGGTATAGTCCACGCCTGACTCGCCGGGACGTACCCAATCTCAAGGATAGGAAATGAAATGTTCACCTGATGCAATTACGGAAAATCCCATCAGTGCCGACTCGATATCTTCCTCGTTTCAATTCCAGATTTTTTTCGCTCTTCATATTTTTTTTTTCGCTATGAATTCAAATTAAAATGAGTTTATTAACGTTATCAAATGAGTGTAATGTACTCTGGGAAAACTTGTGCCAGAGATAGTGTTTGCCAAAAAATGAGAGGGCAGACCGTGACCTGACCCAATGAATTTCCGTTTCGAATAATTTCTGCAATAAAATCGTCTTTTTTTAAATTGGATTTTGAGAGAAAAAATCGGAGAATCTGGAATTTTTTACGCGTTTTAATTTTACTCCTTTCGTGTCACTTGATAATAAAGTCAGTGGTTGAAGTTGTGTGTCCTTGGGGAGCGCATGCGTATAGACGAACAGTGCGTGACACTGTGTTAACCCGCTGCCCCATATTACCCATCTGGAATGCCCTCCCTTGTCCTCTTTCTTCGTTTCCCCTCGCGCATTTTGCTACATTCCAGACCCTCACGTGGATGTAGCTGGGTACGTGAAAAAATTTTAAATGCCAAGTAGACGGAGCATTGCGTTTCTGACATTTAAGAAAATCGTTGGGGGTTGTTTTCGCGGTGACTCACAGATTTTCCGTTCCATTTGAACAAAAATAAAAATTTTAGACGAGGAGGTTAAAAAAAGTTGCATTACTCTTTTGGGAATATCTCGGAATTGAAGCGAGATAGCGAAATTTTGGTGAGATCCTTTTTTGTAGAGCGCAATGTGCTCTATAAAAAAGGATTGATTGAAAATTTTCTTATCTCTGTTAGATTTCGAGATATTTCGAAAAAAACAATAGGAAATAAAAAAGTGAAGAATTGAATTAAGAAGAATTTTATTTTTAAGGTTTTCGAGAATATCTCGGAATTGAAGCAAGATACGAGGATCTTTGTAGGAACCTTTTTTGTAGAGCAGACTTCGCTCTACAAAAAAGGTTCCGGCAGAAAAAATCGTATCTCCATTACTTTCCGAGATATTCCCGAAGAAATGAAGAGGGTTTTATCTCTTCTCTACTGAATAATTTTATTTTCAAGCTGCAACTTTTTGCGGTTGGAATTATCTCAAGTAGGAAGGGGGGAAGAACTCGAATAATCGTTCTCACGCGTTCAAACATTGCGCGTGTCGTCGTTTAATGTTAGTTAGCATCGATTAACACCGGGATTCTCCCCCTAGGTAACTTAGTAGTTTTTGCTTGCTAAACGTTTGTTTCATATTTGTGAAGTTTAATTCACACGTATTGAAATAGTATCGCGAGCAAGTTTTCTAGGTTAAAGAGTAGAATGAGTGATCTGTTGTTGAACGGTTGTATTTTGCGGCGATAAACATGCGAAAAAACGGAACTCTAGACTGAAATAATAAAAGGAAATGCAATTGAAAATTACTGTTGGCGTTTTTTGCGAATATCTCGGAAACCGTTGAACTTATAAAAATTTGTCAAGAGAGCTTTTTTGTAGAGAATTAAATTCTGCACAAAAAAGGGTTCAAGGTCAATCCCTCTAAACCTACTCGTTTCCGAGATATTCACGAATAACTGCAAGCGCTTGAATTCCTCTCGATTTATTTTTATTCAATCTTTTATGATTTGTTTATAACAAGTCTCAGAATTCCGGATTAATGTTTGATGCCAGCGTCGTGAAATTTCATGCCTGCACCCAATTACGAATGGAATTCAAGCTTAAACAGAAACCCTATGTGTTCCGCGGTATAAAATCGATAGAGTTAATGCCTCGCTGAATGGAAAAAAGTTTTTAACAAAACCAAAATAAACAATAGTTGATTAAAAAAAATTTAATGAAAAAAAAAAATTATCAACAATCAAAATAAAAATTAACTTCATTAAATTTCATTCTTCCACGATTTTGAAACGTGAAATAATGAAATTTTTAGCCTAGAAATTCTCCGAACAGAATTGGAAGGGGAGAGACTACAAATGGGTCAGGGACTTTACGGAAATAGGCCAAGTTAGGTGTATCGGTAGGGGAAAGCACTCGGGCATAGTTTCTATGACATTAATATACGTGTTATGAAGAATAGAGTGTTTCTCAAGGTCTCAATGAAGTGGGGAAATATCACTGGATTCAAGGATTATTGATTTCATCTCAACTTATTCTTCTTTTGGGTTTAATGGGAGAATAAATTTTCATGACATTGTATTGAGTGGAAAATTGATTAGCAATTCCAATTGACGTCTGTTCGCCTCCCTCCTCACGTACAAATCTCATTAATTCAGTGATGAAGTGCGAAAACGAGATAACTCAATTCCCCGTTGAATCTAGTTTTTGTGGAATATCTCGGAATCCGTGAGAGATAGAGAAATTTTTGTAGATACCTTTTTTATAGAGGAAAAGAAGAGCTACAAAAAAGGTTCGACCAAAAATTTCCGTATCTCGCTTAGATTCCGAGATATTTGCAAAAAACCGATCTTCATGTTGGCTTACCTCGAATTTCTTTTATCTAGTGAATTATTTCTTTCTCTTCAATCAGATTTTTCACGAATGCAGAATTAATTGTTGATATCTACAGCTACAATATCAATATGAAAAATATTCAATATTAAAATCTAGCTATTTGTCAATGCGTGGGTGATAACTGCGTGTCATCGCGAAAATACGTCGACCGCCTGAAATAACTGAAACATCTCGGCCCACCACGCCAGCTGGAAATAAACTGAAAATAATTCTCAAACGTAGTTCACGGCGTTCACTCTGCGAGAGCATCTAGCTACTCTTGTTCCATCGATGGATAAATATTTTGAGTGAAAAATTAATTATTAAATGTCCGTGCAATAATTAAAATTTTGTGAATACCCTGACTTTTAATGTAACAATTAATTGTGAATAATTTAGTGGTTAATTAATGATAAATCAGTTGAAATGGTGAGGAAGGAGTGGTGCAATAGTGTCGAATTTTCGAGCCTGAGATAACGTCAGTCTGACGTTTCGAGAGTTTGGAAATTTTGAGTTAATTCAGGAGCTTTAATTATTGTGATTGAGACAAATTAAAATAGAATAATGACGACTTCACACGGTGGCCATGTTTATTATGTGATTAAAGTGCCCAAGGATGGCGATGTTAATGAGAGGTAAAAATTATGTTTGACAATTTCGTGATATATATCCCTTTTCTCAAATTTTATGCGGTTTAGTCTCCAATTCCGAGAAAATCGAGAACAGGTAATGTTCTCCGTATTTCGACGCACATAACTTCTTGAAAAATCCTCAGGAAAGTCTGAGAAAAGTTCCGGTTCTTGAGAAATTAATGAGGAAAAGAGCTCTCTCATTTTTTTTTTCTAATCCTATTTGTTTGAGCAGTGTGGCTGTATTATATATTTTTGTCAAGAAAATTTTTCCTTAGAAATTTTTGACGAAAAACTTTCTGGAATTGAAATTGCTTCAGCTCAGATTTAATATTTTTTCCACCAAAAACGATCAAGCTTCCGCCCAATTAAAATTGAAAAATAATCATTGAATAATTATTGAAATAAAATTCATTAATTCCATACAAAATCTTCAATTTCCCGCAATTTTCTCATTCATGAACAACCTTTGAAATTTTTTCCGCGCAAAAAAAACGGTTTCTTTTTCGTCTTCTTGAACAAATATTATGCACACGTTGCAGTTATTACTATCATGAAAGCTCCAACGATAAACCGTAAGGAGGGCAACTACCCCTCCACAATAGTCGAGAGGTCTTCAACCCCTCGTATACATTGTGTATATATTTTTTTCCAGTGTATGTCATTATACGCTGTACGATCGACCGTGCCTCTCACCCGGAGCACAAATAATCCCTCTCACCACTCGGGTTCCCTTTTCACCCCATCATGATCAAGAAAAGATGGGCTTGAATCTTACCGCAGTGTCATTGACTGACAGTTTGTGTTGTCCCACCGAGTCCCTCGCCTTAAAAGCCACCAACGTCAACACTGCGTCAGGCACACGCCTAGAAATGTCGTCTTTTACCTTGAGACGGGAAAAAAAGGAGAATGGTTGAATGAAGAGAAAAAATGGTGAAGAGAACGCTGAAAAAAGACAAACAATTTCTTTTTTTGCGCGTTTCTCTTGGACTGAAAGAATGGGCTTCGCTAGTCATTTTTTTCATTCGCGTTCATGGACTGGTATTTTAATCATTCTCTGGTGCATGAAGTTGGCTGAGAAAGGAAAAGAATGAGAGTTTTTTCATGGGAAATTTTTCTGCTTTAAAATTTTTCTTATTTTTTTGAGATCTATTTTGTTTTCTTAATTAAATGTGTGGAAATATCTCCGGTTCTATTAATCGTAGCTCAAAAACTCGAAAACCAGCTGAAAGGTAAGCTCATTTCCCATCGATTCACGTAGTTCAAATTTTTTAAAATCGATTTTCAATTTTTTATAGGTCATTTTCTGAAAAATTTGAACTACGTAAATCGATGGAAAATGAGCTCATCTTTCAGTTGGTTTTTGAGTTTTTACGCTACGACCAATAGAACCTGAGATATTCCCAAAAAAGTGATTTTTTTAGATTTTGGAAAGGGGGAGCCGTT
>JABSMS010070339.1:0-20306 GCA_018902275.1 Aleiodes sp. PSUC_FEM 10030003
CATATATTCTTCATTATATTTAATTATATATTTGGAAATCAGCGAAATTATCTATATGGCCCCGATATAATTTCTCGTATAATGTCTTATATTATCGTTATATTTTTCCATATATGTACAGCTATGTATAGTTTTTTCATTCGGGTACTCACATCTTTTGATGGAAATCTCGTACAGCATTTCAATCAAGAATTCCTGAATCGATTATCCTGCTAAACGTTATTTATTCCTTACTCCAAATGTGACTCAGTTAAATATAGATTTGTCATCACATATGCATCAGATCTGGCCGAGGCCCGGCTGACCGTGTCAACTATAAATAACTCAAGCTTTTTTCGCTCTCCTTGAGGAATTGTGAATATGTAAACCCTCAACTAAGATGGTTGGGCTAATTTTGTGAAGAATGAAAAATTCACTGACTGCTGAGTGGCAAATGACATTTAGCCAAAATAGGAATTCAACATTGCAACATTGAATTCAGATTTTTCAATAATTTTCCAAGAACTCGAGACTCCAAAAAATCAGGGGAGAATGACAAAACGATATCCAAGGACTTATCCCGCGGCCAAAAAGTTTAGTATAACGCACTTAACCAAGAACAATATCGTCGCCCTAGAGTGAAAAGGGCATAAGTCCCATTTTTTAAAAATCTACAAAAATTGCATCTACATTCATTTTTTCATAAAAATACTAACTTACGTCCTTTTATTATTCAGCAAGAAAAATGGCACTTACGCCCTTTTGATTCTAGAGCGACGATATAATGATTGTGATAAAACCATATTAATGGGATTATGACACTCACGGAGGCTCGAGGGGAAGGTAATCATTAGAAGGTGAAACCAGTGTCAAAGTGGCTTCAGCTCTCATGCCTTCGGCCACCAGTGAATAGTCGAGTCAGACTGTTCCCGCCACTTAATCTCCACCCAAGATAAATCCCCTTATTTTTGGTTTCGCCAAAAGTAAATACACGAAGTGATTTTTGATCGTTGGAAGAAATATTATTCTCGAACAAAGAATTAGGAATCCAATAAATTACAAAAGTTAATGAGTTCAATAAATTCAATCCCCCTTCTCTTGACAGTTTTTTTTTCCGAATTTAATCAAATGGAATTAATAATGAGAATCATTGATTTGACACAATTTTACGCGCACTACTTCATAACTATAATTAACAAAATTAATCATCCCTACTGAAACTAATTTTACCTTCTCTCGTCCCGGCCTTGGTCCCTTTAATCGCGAAAAACCGTGAAATTTAATTAAATTTAGGACCGCGAAAGTGAAAGAGGTGAAAGCATATAGCAAAGAGGTGATGGCGGAGGTGGCAAGGGAAGGAGAGTAACAGTCCTCCTAGCTGGTGTAAGGGAGAAAGATACGGTGGCCAGAAAAGATGGAAGGGGCAGAGAGAAGTGAACAGGAGTGAGAGAAGGTAAGAGGTTGATGCTAATAACGTACATGTCGTACCATAACGGTATTAAACCACTAGAATAACGACGGTCTGGATAAGCCCCGTGTATATACTGTGCTATACCTGTAAAGCTCCGTTCAACCGTCAGGCAATTCTGAAATTATTTCCCATTATTCAACGTCCAACTTTGAGGCCATAATTTATTGCCATCGTTCATGACCGAGATATTAAGAAATTTCTCCAATGATTATTTTCCTTCGGGGAAAGGAAAAATAAGGGGCTATCTTGGGAGATTCATTTTCGTGTGCGAATACATTCGAAATTCAGTGATTGATTATCCTCAACTGCTTCGAGTGATCCGTGTTCTATTTATGGGAATAAGAATGGCCTCAATCGGGAAATGCAACAAGCTCAAAGGTCGACCATTATTTACATCGAGCTTACCAGTATTGACTTTAAGCTCAGGCCAATGATAGATAAGTGAAGGAGGGTTGCTTATAATTCTTTTAATGTGTCCTTCACTACTTCAATAAAAACGAAAAGCCAAATTGGACTTCTCCGGAAATATAAAAATTACAGTAATTTTCATTAGCTTAATCTTCTGAATAATCAAAAATATTCATTCAGTTCGAGACAGGAGAGAAGAGATATTGCAGTCGGTTATTCAAACGGACATACATGTTTAGACTCTTCAACCCCATGTACGACAACGTCAATATTTC
This sequence comes from Aleiodes sp. PSUC_FEM 10030003, assembly GCA_018902275.1. Classification (NCBI taxonomy): domain Eukaryota; kingdom Metazoa; phylum Arthropoda; class Insecta; order Hymenoptera; family Braconidae; genus Aleiodes; species Aleiodes sp. PSUC_FEM 10030003. Next base: position 2,134 of record JABSMS010070339.1, read on the forward strand.
AGTGGATTTAGATTCGTACTTGTCTTGGGTAGACATGTCCAACGAATTTCTGCACAGTCGACATCGTTTATGGCCTGTACACAGTGATGAATCCATTTGAATAATTAATAATTCTCATCCGGCGACATACCTACCCAAGACACTAAATTTTCACTCGCCAGAATTATTGGTTCAGGCATACCCCGTATTGCTATTTACGTATTTAAAGGAGCCAGCATTTTCCATGTAGCTATCCGCGTGAATTATTCATTGGTGCAAAATGAGAAGAAACGAAAAAAATAACCCTTCGTGTATAGGATTCGTGGCACGCATCGATCCTGCCTGTCTTAGTGACCGGACACCATGCCTGACATTGACCTCCCCATTAGTATATTGAGACGGAAAATTTCCCTCTATTTATGTCAGAGTTGAATCTTCCAGAATTTTTTATTTTAAACGCTTTCAATTCCGTGAAAAATCCGTTCATATTCTTGATAAATTTTCTTGATTGAAAAAAGACGATCAGTCCAAAAGTAATTTTTTTTCAAGTGACAATTGAAATGACTGCGATTGACTCTTGAAAATTTTCACTTATTTAACGTAAATTCATGAAAATGCTGATTAGCATCAATTTTTCCCTCTGATGAACAATAAAAATCCATCAGCGATACAGTCGCCCACCCTCCGGCAATATGAAATATAAACAAACTGAATGATAATAAATGAATTCGTGCGTGGAAAAACCAACAAGTTATTACCACTAACGATCGCAGATGATTGGACGTAATCGGAATGGATTTAATTTTTTTTCCATCGGCCAATTATACAATCCAGCGCTATCAGACAACACATAACGCATATTTTCCGTTTAATTTGAATCACAAAATATCGAGGGGCTAGAATCGAGGAGAGTTTGATGAGCTGAGCGTAATTCTACTTGGTTAGTTCGATTGCAATGGGCATGTGTGTATGGAAGTTGGAAATAGATATGTTTTGGGTAAATTGATACTCTGCTGACGATTTCTTCAAAATTGCTAAACCGGATGTAGGTTAATTTTGTGCAAAATTATTTGAGAAACGGGTAAATTCACCCTATTTGACTTTTTTGGTTAGCTACTGAAACACAAAGTAAATCTTCATCAACATAAATCAGAGAAGAATGCTTGCCCGTGATTCCTCTCAAAATGTAAGAATTCTCCACTAAAAACTGTGTTTATTTGCTTCAATTGAGGCCCGTTAATGTATTTCCCAATGCACCACATGACTATCATGAACAAGCATAGTAATTATGCTCAAATCAATTGAAATCACAGCTTAAAATAGCTAAACACAGTATATTGACTCTAAAACAACCACAGAATTTCGTGTATATACCTGTGTACATTGACTTTCATCAGAGAATACCAGTAATCACTTTTCAATTGGTTCACACCGATCGATCTATCGCAACTCGGTTTAGTAAAGAAGTGAGAGGGGGAGGGCAGAGAGTGACACAGAATGAACACAAACGTTTGTACGCAATTGAAATGGGTGAGATGCGCGGTATTGTACATATAGACCCGCGAGTACCTATCCCCTGTGTGTATTACGTAGCATCACGTGTATGGATTAATGTATACTACATATGTACGTGTGAATGCATGAGTAATCAGAGCTAATGCGTCCCTAATGGTGACTAAATACCAAATCATAGTTCGATGGGTTCCCAACGAGGCATTGCGCTATAATCTGAGGAGAGATAGATGCAGAGGAACGGAGAGGTGGTGTGCATAGTGCTAGAGGACAATCGTCGAATAAATTTCGAAAGGGTAAGCAACAATTACAGATGATATTGACATGAAGCAAAGTGTTTCAATTGGTCATAATCTGGATTGGGAACATTTTTCTATTAAACATTGGAACCATTCTTATGAGAAAGCTTCGAATTTATTATCGAAAAAATTATTTCTTATAGAAATTTTCATACGTGCATAATAATAATAAATGATATATACTTTAAGTTTCTCCAGAATTCACGATACATTTTCGATGTGAAGTTCATTTTCATTCTCGTCAATTCCCCGTGATTTCGACAATTATTCAAGTATGAAGGTTAATTCCACAAGAAACGTCCAAAAAATTCCTGAAGTCATGAATCTCGTGCCTATGACAAATCGATGGAACCTTGACCAAGGTCCATTGGAAAGAACTGACCTCCAGTTAAAAATATCCATGCAGTTGACATCGTCTCTATTCCTCTGTCCTCTCCAGAAAGAGAACAAACAGTGGAGGGTAGAGGGGTTATGGATATTCACCCTCGACGATAGAAACGGAAGTCATAAAAATTCGTCCCCACAAATCACGGAACACAATGGCCCCGATTGTATACACCGGAACTTCTCCTCACTCTCAAATCCTAAACCAGCAGCGCTAACTGCACCAAGGCCACCCGTGAGGGGTGCTCAAATCTATTACCGGAAGTGAATGTACCACGTTCCTTCTCCCTTTCTCTATTCGCGTTATATGTATTTTTCTACACTGGTATGGTACGCTTGTATTTGTGTTATGAAAATTTAATACCATCACCGAACGCAACTCAACTGGTGCCAACTATACTGAACCCTTTTTCTTCATGAACAGTCAGTAACGGCGGTACTGAAGCTTTCATGTAGTAACTACACCGAAACTCTATAACTCGGGTTTACGCGTGCCGACAATTTTACAGAACTCTTCATTCGTTTTATTTGCCCAAGTCTTTGGATTCAACGGATTTCATGATTATTGAAGAAATCACAGCAGAAGACCCGCAAATTACTTCGGGTACCATTTTTGCAGAAAGATGAAAAAAACGATTTCTACAATCTTTTTCCTAATCATGATTGGGTGCATTCGATTGGGTGCATTCTGAAAATGTATGTCAATGAATTCTGATCATGCACTCAATTCGTAAGGTAAATACGCAATCTGTATGTAGCATGGGGCTTTGGCTATTGCAAATTGATTCCGATGCTACATCTGCGTGGAATTATGGGGTTTCGATGAAGATAATACCGCAGGAATAGAAGAATCCGCTTTAATTTTTTTCTGATCATGAAACATTAACAGATACGAATATAGAAATTTAGAAGAAAAATTGAGGGAGGAGCAGGAAAAAGAAAGGAGACGGCAATAAGTATCTGACAGTGCTTAAATGGACGTGCTTTACGAACGCGTTTAACGAGATGCTACGATCCTTTTACCTCCTGATTTTTCCGCTCATTACTCGTTTCTATCCCACAATATCACCGCCAGTCTCGTTTATTTTAATTGTCTGAGGGCACGTTCGAAAGGGACGAACACTCTTCCCCAACCGAACGAGCTAAACTTTGTGTGAGTATTTTGCTTTGTTATTCTCTAAATTATCGACGCAGATATCTCAAATAAATTTCATTGAGCTAACAACGCGACAGTGGACGTATGAAACTTTTGACGAAAATCTTATTAAAAAATCGGTATAGCAAATTTTTCATGAAAGATTGGAACGATTTTTATAAGGAATTTCCGATAAGTTTCCACGGGATTTCTATAATAATTTCGCCAAGTATTCATAAAACAGTTTTTAATAAAACATTGAATCGTTTTGAGTGTAGCTTCAATTTTAACAGATTTTTAGAAAAAAGCACTTCTCATAAGAATCTGGGAATTTCTCATAAGAATCGATTTTCTTATTATTATTTCACTAATTATCGATGAATGTAAATGACGAATCGCAAGCCATTCCGATTATCCTCATATGCAAAATGGGTTCGAGCTAAAACTAAAGTACCCAGCAAGAGGTAATTGGAATTTTACAAAGAGTCGTTGCTAATTCAGTCCCCGTGAAGTACAAAGAGATTGTAATAATCTCGTGCATCGTAAAATGGTAACAAGTAACTATCAGATATGAAAACTGTGGATACATCACGTAGTAGTAATGCAGTTCTGTAGGCGTCCGAGACAAATAAACTGATCGTAAAATATCCACCGGGACACCCGTTTCTTCGCGTTGCGAATAACGCGTCTGTTGATAACTTATAGGTACGTTCAGCTTCTCCCTCTCTTTTTTTCAGAGTATCATAGACGTGTCCACGTAACATAGATAAAAAAGCATGCGTGAAATGGAAGGTATAAGTTTCGACTGGTATATAACGATGGCTGCAAGAGAAATGAAATGAAAGGAATGGAAAAAAACGAATGGCGAAAGAGAAAAAGTTGTACTTTTATGATCGTTACAGAGGCTCATGTATCTCTCCATGTTTCTGCAATATAATGCACACCTCGTTGACGGCCAAGCAAGCCAGATGGCCAACTTGTAAGCACTCTTTCAGATTTTTTAATGTTTATGCATTTTGTTACTACTCAGTCAGAGGCTCAACTGAATTTTCTTCGCGTCATACTCGTATGTACACGAAGGGAAAAAAATCTAAACTAAGGTAAAAGAGGAACATATTGTTCCAAATTGTGAATTAAGATTCCCCTTCTTTTCATGAATTTCACCCTGCACCCCTCGTATGATAGAATAGAATTCAGGGTAATTTAGAGTAGAAAAGGGTAAATTAGGGTAAAAGAGGGTGAATTAGGGTGAAAAAAGGTAAATTAGGGTGATTCAGGGTAAATGAGGGTAAAAAAGGGTAAATTAGGATAATTTAGAGTAGAAAAGGATAGATTAGGGTAAAAGAGGGTAAAAAGGGTAAATTAGGGTAAATGAGAGTAAAAAAGGGTAATTTAGGGTAAATGAGAGTAAAAAAGGGTGAATTAGGGTAAATGAGGGTAAATTAGGGTAAAAGAGGGTAAATTAGGGTAATTTATAATAGAAAAAGTGAAGGAAGGGCATTATCAGAATTTTTCTGGAATTTCATTTTTTCGTTTGAATGGGAAAAATTTCCCATCAATTCACCCTCAACAATTCAACTGAAAATCACAAAATGATCAGATTGGAAGATGTACGTTGAATGTTTAGTGGAATCAATTTTCTTCCGAATATTTTGAATAGTGAAAATTATAATAAACTATAGTTGAAAGGATTATTTAGATTGAATTTCGTCCCATTTGATATTAAATGTTCATGTTTATGGGTAGACTCGAATTTCCATTGAACAATATAACGTTGCTTTCAAATTTCCCCTCCAATTTCCCCTGTGGTCTGTGGACACGCTTCACTCACTGTATCAAACGGATATCATGTGAGAATTGCCTAATGTTATGAATCTCGTCATAAGCCATCGTTTGAAAAAATGAAAATTTGAAAATTTAGTTGCGCAAGGTCTCAAGTTCAGAAAAATATTTCCAAATGAGAGAATCAGGAATCAAAAATATTTGCAAAAATAAGGAATATTATTTCTCAAAAATCTGAGAAGAGTTTCATATCATATACATTCATGAATTCGGGAAAACCGCGGAGGGCTGATTTATTCAGGATAAAAATTGACTTCCTTTCCCAGGGGATATGAAACACAATCGTTCACTGGTTATTCCGACATGCCAAAACAAAAAAGGCGTAAATCTAATATCCTCAAATTCGCAACACATGGATAATTCGTGGGTGATATACAGTTTCGTCGGTTCAGAGTACAATTCAAAGTCGCTCGTATAATCATCAAAGCAGAATTCTTTCACAATGGAAGGTGAATCGGGGGGAAATGGGGACAGTGGTAGATTGCCCGAAATAAAAAATTAGTGTCGCAGATATTAACCATTTTGCGTTTTCCGCAAATCTGCACTGTTGCAGAAAAATGTTCTTTGAGAGCAATGGAAATTCGATTGTTGAATTCACTATTTGTTTCAGACGGTATTGAAGCTCAAAGGTATTTGCTAGATTTTTCAATATAAAGAATTATTCGTTTTAACTTGAATCCTTCAATGGGTTGAATCATCAAATCACAACAGATGTAGACTAACTCGAAAGGAGAAGAAGTGTACGAATTAATCAGCAAACTTATGAATAGTGCAATTAATATCTAAAAGTGCGTCCCAAATCAGCAGAGTTGAAGGATAAGCTTCACCATCATAATTAATGCAATTCAAGAGATGAATCTGTCCCTAACGAACGAAACCTTGACGCTGACGAAGAATAATGCGAGTGCGGAAGAGGATATTTATTCAAATCATGTATCTAAGGCGTAAAGAATGAATTGGGATGAGCAAGCAACAGTTCCTCAGCTCTGAGGATGCTCGTATTTTTCAGATCTTCGAGGCTTCAATTTGGTGTTTCCTATCGCTGGACTAATCAAGTGATCTATGATAATTTCATTCTTTGCTGCAGATAATTCTGATATCGAAATTGCAACATCGCAAAGACTACTGAACATCAAGATTCCATCGAGAACCAAAGTGACCAGGAAGCGTTGGATTAACGAATAGAAATAGGTAGCAGAGGCTCATTCGACGATCTTTCCTTAATCACAGGTAAGTACATACAGATGTATTCATAAAATCCATCTGGTAACAGAGTACGACGCAGTCTACTCGAGAAGGTGAATAACCAAGGGTAAAAAGAGACGGAGGGGGATGAATAGTAAAATCCACAAATCACCGTATAAACCAGAACAATGACGTGATGCAGAAAAGGAAGGCAGGGTTGGTCCGTACAGATTCCGGAAGAGACCGCATTCAATCTCTCTCTCTCTCTAAGGGTAGAAATACCCGGAGTACAGAAAGGGGTCGATAGAGAGGTAGCGAGAAAGTGAGAAAGAGAGCGAACCATTGGCATACACTGAAACGCGCTACCAGCCGACGATAAATTTGTCGGTAGAGTCAATAACAGAGGCTGTTTCTGTGATTTAATGATGCCTGCTCTACGAGACTATGGTACACATGACTCTATCCCGCTTTTTGTTTTACGTTTTTGCACGCTTTTTGTTCCTCCCTTCGACCCTCTCGCCCCTTTCTTCACCATTTTCAATGCAGAGAAAATTAATATTGAATTCCAGACGTAATTCTTCATAATGAGAATCATATTTGATTAAGACTTCAATTGCATGAAAACATTCTGTCCAACTTCTTCAAATATCCGCGCTAATGGAGAAACTCAATATTCATATATATTAAATTCAATACTTAGAGCGAGTCGAATATAAGAAATACAAAAATTAAGAAATTATCAGATGAATTACTAGTTTCATTCCAACGTATTTTGTCAATTGAACATGAATATATTTGTTTCATGCCTCGGAGCATATTGAGTTATATGTGGCGCCCAAAAAATCGAGCAAAAAGTGTATTTTGAAAAAATTGCAAACATATATTGCTTATATTTCATTCTTACCCAGGTATATGTGTCATATAATTCAAGTATTTGGAACATATATATTTTTACATACGGATAGAATACACACACACGTTTGTTATACGAAACGACGTTTATCGGCATTAACGTCAGCCGGCCGGAGGCTTGAAACGCGTTTTATCGTGAATGTGCTAAAAGCAAAATCTCCTCGATACACCTCGAAACCTTTTAGCGTCCTCCTACCCTTCTTCTCCTCTCAGGCCTACAGAATTGAGTGTATATACGCGTCCGCATAATATTATTTTTTGTCTCTTCAATTTTGATGAGATTTTTCAATCATAAATCAGTGAATAAATTATTAGATTCATCAATATAGGAAAAATGCAATTGTCGAAATAATAATTTTGTTCCAAAGTGTTCGCAGGATGCTTGAATCAATGAGTCGATATGATTTCACATTGAAAACAATATTCCATCTGGACCAAGAGTGATTGGATCGATATCGAAAACTATTGCAGAGATCAATCAATAGAGTAGAAGAAAATACGAGATTGGTCTCATTCATTTGGCATGGAAACGTTCAACCTAATTATCCATTCCTCTCGGTCTAAACGTTCGTTGCTCAGTCTTGCAATTATAACCCAGTCGTTATAATGATTGTTTAACCACTACACGCACAGCAAAAGCAATTCAATTATCATCAGACTGAGGCAATCGAGCGCTGGAACCTAACGAGCTGAATATCTCAATGTCGAATAGGATTTCAAGTATCTGTTGGAAGATACATATACATCGATGGTATATATTAGAAGACTATTGAGCCTATGTAGTTGAGTTCACTGGAAATATTCTAAGAATGCATAGGATTTCATGAATATATTGAAAATACTCAAAGTTGCAGTGAATTCATGAATGAAGATATGAAAATCACTAATTGATTTTACGAATACCTTAGGAACTTAGGTTCTACTTTCACGGAGCAAATTGTACTTGAGATTTTCACACTTGAATAGAGTGTGGATGGTACTCGATGTAAATAGCATGCTTGTATGGGGTGCATCTCGATTTGAATCTCAGCGGTAATATTTGAAATAGAGTGGAACATAACTTCAGTATCTTTGATTATTGTAAAAATAAATTAGTTCATTTCAAATAAATTATTGATTTTTAATAAACTTGGAGGACTGGAAATTTGTGATGGAATGAACAATAGTAATTAACGCGCGGGTGCAAGGCGTGCATTTAATCTCGTATACATAAAGTCAAAATTCCACAGCAAAATCAATTGTATTACAAATTTCATCCGTATTTAATTTCGGATGATATTACATGTCGAGTGGTTGAACGGGAATGGAAAAACTGAACTATGTAACATTTGATGTATAAATAATTTTCGAAGCTTCATTAGCCATATTACCTTCATTCTGAATTTAATTGTCATGATAACTGAATTTATGAACAATGAAATTCCTGATGTTAATTTTCAAACATTAAAATTGACTATTAAAAAAAAATGGTATTTTCAATAATTTATAACAATAATTTATAACAAAATGCTACAACATAGAGCATCACTTCGAGACTAAAGATATGAGGATTTCCCTAGTGTGACTTCTAAACACTCCTCTATCAATAGGATTTTTTTCTTTTTGTCTGAAAACAAGAAGCTTGTCGCTCAATTAAATTATTCTTCCGTGATACTCTTCATGAATAAATAATAACTAAGATGTGTTCTGAAGAGATCTCAAATATGAAATATTTTCAGAATTCAAATATCAACTGAACCAGATGTGTACAGACGGAAGTTGCAGTCGGACAATGAAAGAACCACTTTATCCGACAAGAGAACTCCACATTATCAACGGAGGATGCGGTCCGACCACAGAATCCAAGTAATATTCATGAAGAAGAGGAGAGATCATTGTCGCTGAAATACGAGGTAATTCCTAGGGTTGAAAGTGAAACGAAAATTTCTTAGTACGATATGCAAATGACATGAAAATAAGACGTTTGAAGGTGATACTTATTGCGTACACTGCTTGAAAAGAGGCAAAGGGGAGATTGTGCTATTGATCGATGAAGAGAGAGCCCGGTCAACCCTCTAGGCCCTATGTATAAAACGACGTGTGTATGTATATGCGTATGCAAGACCGGTTTACACATGCGTGGGTCCTGTCGACCAACTAGTTTTCCTGCATATAATACCTACGGCCTGATTTTTGGACACCGACTTTCCTGACCCTTACAGTTTATTTGGAGAATATTGCTCGTTTCGGAAGAAGATAGAATCGAATGATACAACTGAAAGAAATAGGAAGCCAAAATGAGAGAAGTTTTTTGATATAGGATTATGCAGGAAAAAATAGAATTCAACGCATCGTGTAATATCAAATAGCGATTTTAAATGTGGAATTTAGGACGTTCTTCGTAGGATCTGAACCGTAGCATTTTAGTAACTCTTACGTCCATCCCTCAGATGATGATCTGAGCCTTTCTTAAGAAATTGTTTGTAGAATATATTCTTTTCACATTCAAAAAGAAACTTCAGCAGAACAATTCTGGAACATATCGAAAATGTTTCCTCGGGACGTTTCTATCTAAGCGCATTCAAAATTCATACCAATACGTTCGTACGCTTTTTGGGTAAGCAAAGACCTCGAGTCAAGACGCTCACTCCTTCGTTTTTTAGTATGTCCTTAATCTAGAATAAACATCATTGTTCCAATAAGAATATTAATGTGAATCATCTCATTCCTCACATTTTTCATTCAGTTTGCTGTTATTTCTCATCTAAGGTCATGAATGCTGACCTCAGAACAACGAGATATACTGGAGGAAGGTTGCGATTGTCGAAAATCAATGGCTACCCGCGTATATACCAGCAAGGTGAGTGTCCTTGAGTTGTAGTCTGAAATCTCAAATTCGCAATATATAGTTTATCCTTGTCCAACGCATATACATGCATGAGAAACCCGTTCACTTTTCTCACTTCGATCTTTACTCCCTCTATCGCCACCTCCGTCTTATTCTCTTCTTCGGACGTTTCGTCCTGTGCCACCTCCATACACTTACTATTCTCCTAATCCAACCAGGATGCTTTTAGCGCCTCGCAAATTCTCCCGTAGTCTCCGTTTCCTTCTTTATACACGTTATCGTCCATACATACGAACTGCGGTGACCATGAACTGTTCTTTGACAAAAAAAACGAAAGAGGTAGAAAAAGCGAATAAAATGGTCAAGAATAATTCTGCACATGTAAGACCGAACAGTGGCCTCGTAAGAAGTGAAAGTTTGGGAAATGATTGTATTTACTCGTAATTGATTTTTTGATGAAGAATGTTATGCACTGAAGATTTTGGTTTTCAATGAAAAAAATTGGGAACAGTCGAACTTTACTTTTTTTTCGAAATAGAATTTTTATGACAAACATCGTCGATTTTTTAGCATTTTTGGACTAATAGAATTTTTATGATTATTGAGACAGGGAATTTCCCCACTGCTCCATTGTTCGGAATATTTACCTTGTTGTCTTTAGTATGCGCAATACAAAGTTAAGAGAATAACCAAAACCAACACATTGAAGAGTTTTGTACTCTACTTGAATCGATGATGGTTTTGAAGGCCGAAATTTTTTGCGTAAAACCGGCAAAAAGTTGACGAAGGAATGAGATTGTTTTCGAGAAATAGAAAAAGAAAACTTGGGAGTACTTTCCCTTCGACTCCCGGGGATTCATTCGTTTCTGAAAAAAATCCACTGTCAATGAATGGAAGGGTCAAATAGAATGCGAATACCATGCAATTCCACTCTTCTAACTACGAATATCTTTGATGACTCAATGCACGGATTAAAGGTCACAATAAAATCCATTCGATACCCAACTTGGAATTTTCAGTCTCAGGAATAAAAGTGAAGCTGCATGTTCCCTCACTCGCCACCTGTTTATTGAGATGATGTTTCTGTATATTACAAGTGCATAAAATATATAATAATTTTTTTCCATGTAGTTCACGAGTTTATTCAGTAAGCCTAACAAACCCTGCACCAATATCTTTATTATGAACCTCATAAAGAATTCCTGAAAATAGTCTTTTTTTCGAGCGCCCGAAGTGAGATACTGCCTTAACATATTTTTATCATGTGCCAAACTTCTCTACGAGACATTATTAATACAGATAATAACCAATTTTACTCCTCCCACCGATATTCGCATGAGGGCTCGAGGAAATCGCGGAAAAACCTCAGTGTAGTCGACCTCCGTCCGCGTCCTTCAAATTCGCCTCATTCATTTCCTTGGAATTTATACATTATAATTGTTGAATCCCATTCCGAACCGAGGTTAGATAATATTAATGACGAGCAAAAAAACTGTGCTATGTGTAGTGTAATTGTTCAAACGGTGCCATGAGAGAAAGGAACGTCCGGTCTGTGACCCACGTGGCGACGTGAATTGTATATATATCGTCGCTTTTCAAAATCGAATATTTTGTTTCTCGCTTTGACTACGGGCTTTCCAATATAATAAAATCCATAAAGTGGAAATACTGAAAATACGTAGCCAATGGAAAAGAATGTTATTCCATGGACTTGGCGGAGAATTTAGGGAAAATCATTTCTGTTGACCACTTTCAAGAAGGCCGAGACCTAGGGTAACACAGAATTAAGGAGAAAGTAGTGGATAGTAGTAGAGGTTCATTTGAATTTCATTAAACTTTTGCTATTATGGGCCGGAGAATCTCAATTGAATCCTTCGAAATGGCGAGAAAGTTTCTTCGAACGCCATCTCTCGACAGTGCGACGAGAACATTCCCGAAGACGAACATCGATAAAAGAAGAAATATTTTAAATTATTTTATTTAGATACTTTTTCTCAATGATAGAAAACTTCATTTGCGAAACATTCATTTACCGATCTCTCATAGACATATCCTTCAAGAAATTTGAAAAATTAAAGAAAATAGAACGTTTACTCAAAATAATACTTACTCTCGTTAAAACACAGTGCAATTCGATTATTATCAACGAAATTTCCAATAAAAATCTTTCATCTAAAACTTTTCCGCTCATCTTTGGACCACTGGAAACGTAGAAAACTCTACAGCTGAACAGAAATGGGCGTGGCCACACCCTCGCAGGCGCACAGAATGACCACACCCCTGCAAGCTCACGTAGGAGGAGCATGAGTAGCACTCGAGTCACAGAGTCATTTATGATTGGGGTTTTACTATTCACATATTGACACATATTTTCGAACTTCCCGCCTTTTCTGACTACCAATAATTAATTTACTTGCGTGAGAAGTGTCAATCGTCCATGCTTTGGTTTTTTTCGTCCCTCCAAGCTTGTCATAGCTTCGAAAAAGAAGAGAAAAACAGAAAAAATTTAAGTTTAAATTGAATTTGGTTTAAATAAATTAAGTTTTTCAGATACCGACACAATTTGTTCATCCCGAAAAATCATAATTCAAGGCCATGACAAAATCAAACTGAAAAAGCAAAGTAAGCTATGCGAAGTAAGCTTACATACTCAACATATCCCCAGTAATATCCAGAAGTCGGAGCAAAAAGGAAACTAGTATAGATGGCGGCTCTCTGAGAATCCAAACTCAGTCAAAAAAGGTAACTTCGATGAACAGTGGAGAATTAATTACCTCAGGAAGTCCTTCGAGACGCTTTGATGTTTGAGAGGTTTCCGAACGGGCCACATAAGGTCCGAGTAATCGACTTTAGTCTGCTTGAATGATTTTTAGACCCTCTCCCTCCGGGGAAAGTACCTCATCGCCTGGTGCGAAAAAAAATTAGAATTCGTGTATATTTGATGATTAAGTTCCTGCAATTTATTGAACTAAAATTATTACCACCGAATCCTCATAATACACGGAATGAAATTGATTAGTGCCAAACACTCGAGTCAATCCTGAAAATCTATTTGTGACGAAATTTCCCTTCGCAATTTCTATATCTATATATATCGAAATTTTCTTCAGCGAAGTGAATTCTCTACATCTAAGTCAATTGATTCGAATTGATTCGAATTTATTACACTGTCATTGGGAAATTCTTTCATAAACTATTCATAAAATAGAGAAATCTCACTACCCTTGTAATACGTGTTTTTAATTCTTTCTATTTCCATTAAATTCGTCATTAAGGTACCATTGCCACCCCGTAGACCCATTTTTTAATGTTCAAATAGACTCGTTTCTCTATTGTTCCCGCAAAAAATGGATTACCACGGATTTCTCCACCGGAATTTGGGATAACAACTCCCAAGACTCTTCCAACAATTTCACTGAAAATCACGTGGCCACGACTTTTACATGACGATGTAACATTGTCTTTATCCCTTATTCACGCCACCCTTCCGCTTACTCCCTAGTCTCGCTCGACATTTTCAAGTTAACTCCCAGCGAAAAGAACCACGATTAATCCCTCACTAGCTTTGTCTCCACGAGGAAAATCCACGGAGCATTTATCTACCAGTAATGTATACAGCGCTATGGAATCGTTGCTTCTCCAACAGATGGAAACGAAAAAGAACAACAGAAAAATCTCAACAAAAAACAAATAATCACTTTGTTTGATATTTCGTAGAATTTTATTCTTCTGCATAGGAAAAAAAATTAACTACGGATTCTTCATGAAAAAAGAAATGTTGGATACGTCCAAAGGAGTATTGTTTCGACAGAAAAACCCTTCATAATATAAGCAAAAAGAGAGAAAAATAAGTGAATAGAAAATTCCATGTCAGGGATAGGAGATTTAAACAATGAAGCCTCAAGCGAAACCCAGAATTTCCTCGGTGCTTTTCACATTTAAATCTCACTGGCAAAAGCCTACGTGCGGATGTATATATGGATTAACTTTTGAAATAATCTCAAAAATATGTAAATACATCAGAAGTAGCAGGGGAGACAGCTAAATCGTTAAAAGAGAAGAAAAAATATATGGAATGAGCTCAACGAGTATCTCTGAATGAGAACCATTGGAAGATTAAAAACTATTCGTCGATCGAGACGAGTTTCACATGCTTTTTTTGCTATCGGATAAGAGTTTATGCACTCGAGTGGGATTACTACGGATAGACATGTGCTGAAGGAAATTACGTGAATCGTTAGGGTATTTGTTTCGTATTCCAGAATTACTCGGGGATCTCAGTAAAAGATCCTCCACTTCGTCATCAACGAAAAAAATCATACATGCAGAATATGAGATGATCATTCAAATGCAAATCATTCAGTAGACAAAATTATTCAATCAAATGTAGCTGTAGAAACTCATTCCGATTATTCAATTAGCCAATCGCGAGAAGGATCATCTTCATACAAGTCTTGAAATATCTGCAATCGATATCTCAGACATCTGTACTTATGGAGATTTCATTTTTGTTCGCTCTCGCGCGGGATTATCTAATATTCAAAATGTTTTATCCCATTTAACCTGAAAAGCTCACTCTCATCAGACACAAGTAGGGGGGGGGGATAATGGCGGTAATGAAAGAGGGCTAACGTACATACATTCGAACGTTGTACTCCGGTACTGTTGGGGGCTTCACATAGTTGTTACTTGGAAAGCTCGCGGGAGAGGTAAAATCTCTCCATTGTTCTTCTTTTCTAGTGAAAGAAAAGCAATGAGAGAGGCGTATATACGCTCGCGTGGACTCCGGCTTAGTTTGCACCGGGATAACCGACGGGACTTTTCGTTAGATCGCTTAATACCTCCATCTGCTGGGCTCTTTTCTACCTCCTCCATATTCCTGTTGTGCCTTTTCTACCCATTTCCTCTATCCCACTACTAGGCTGAAGTCGAATACACTTGTACGATTTCGAGTGGAATTTTCTACATTTTCTACCATTTACATTGTTTGAGGAGATATATGAGAGATTTTACTACCTATTTTCATAAATTAGAAATGTTACAGGGAATTATAAAAATGTGAAAAATGCTCTTAGATTCCATTGAAATGCCTTTTTCGTATTAAATATAGTGGCAACTATAGTGGCCGCAAGGCAACGAAATTCGAGCAGGAAGGCATCTTTTAATTCCAATAAAAACAACAGTGAATACGAGAGAACAGTGTCGGAAGAGACTAATATTTTCTCGCCTTGATATTCGACGGTGAACTTGGCCTAATCGGTACTTTCACGAATGAATAAAATGCTCCTGGTGTTGCAGCAAAACTGAGGGGCTGTTGTACAATATTACCGATGGAAGGTGGGAAGAGTTCATGGAACATTTAACTCGATACTTCCAGCGTTGTACAGAGTTTAGTATACACCTGTTTGAACTCTGAGAATATTCCCGTAAAAGTATGAAGTGTGTATTGCCATCTGAAACCATCTTCAGTTTATATTTTCCACCTCTAGCAACATTCAAAATATTAAAAATATAGTTCTTCAACGTATACGCTACTTCGTGAACATCATCTCGTTCGTATATATCTCTTATGGTATGGCGGATTTTTATGAGGGTTAACTGGAAAGTTATTTTCTTTCCGTATTCCAGTACTCAGTTTCTTTTATTATCGAGTAAAGGTGAACTTCAGAGTTGTTGAAAATTTTAAAAATCTTTCTGGATGAAATGCATTTCAAGAACTTATGAAAATGTATCACTTCTCAATTCTTCGAGTCGTCGGACAGTGCCCACATGAATAGATGAAGAGGGGAGCAGTCAATTTTTTCTCTGACAAAAATTTCTCGGAAAATATTTCTCCAATTTTTTTTTCTCATTTGAAAATTCCTCTGACAGAACTGCTTCGGAGACAATTTCTCGGAAATTATCTTTTATTAATTATTATTATTTCCTAAGTAATTGTCCTCAAATCTTCACCCATGTATAAGATTCAATTTCAGTAATTTTTTAATTCGAGAAATGAATTATTAATAAATCATATCCATTTATAAATTAGATTACTTCAAATAAAATTGACTCCACGGCTCAATAATTTAACTTCATGTTGACTTTTCATTTATTATCGAAACCAGTATATTGAAAAATCGATAACGATTCTACGTTGCCTTGTCCATCAACAAATGTATATACGTTTCTCGATAAAACCTTCCTACCATCACTTTTCCCAATTTGTAAAATACGTTCAGAAGTTTTACCGATAATACACACAGGTGAAGATGGTCACGTTGCACACACAAGGCTATTCGTAATTCATGCAGTACGTGCCCAGTTAGAACTCTACCCTAACGTCAAAACTTCAGATACTCCGTCTGTCAAACGTATCTCCCGTCAACTTTTCCAGTTCACTTGACCATTTCCTCCGTAACCGCAGTGTCATTCCCTCCCCAGAGTTTTGTAGTTACTTTTTTATATCAAGAGAGTCGCTTTTTTATGCTCTAACCGAAACGGAAAATAACAACGCGGTTAGTCTCCGTAATTCGACCGAATCAATTTCGGTGTGCGTGACTTACAAACTAAAAACAGCGTTTATTCTCAAAATTAAATGAAACAACATGTTGATTATTTTATGAAGTGAAAACGTGTTCTATTCCTCCAGAAATAAGTGGTTACGAATTTCTCTTCCTTCAACACGAAAGTACAAATAACTGTATCAGTTATGGATCTACTCCGGCAGCAACAAAGTGCCGTAATAAATGTTAATGTATTTTTGATAAAGAAGTTTAAACGATGCACGTGCACGTCACTTATCTATTTGTCTTCCTCGTAATACCAAAAACATTAGCATATCACGTGCGTTCCTTCATTGAGTGCAAGCTGTTTTCTTTATTCCTCATTTTCAACCCAACGCTCCTCCGATTTTGTGAAGAGAGAAAGTTGAGACTGAAAAGAAGCCCGAGGCGTCGCTGGGGCGAGCTCTGTACTTACCTCGAAATGAATCAAGTGTCTGGCATCCAAAGGCAGGCAGGTGCTTATTACTCACTTGGAAACTCGCTTGTATACCTTCCCTCATGCTTCACGTATCCCAACCCACCCTCCATATATCCAATTCGTACCGAAAAACCTCCCTCATCCTCGGGTCATTTCGAAATAAAATAAAAGAGAGGAGGAAAAGACAGGATATAAGAATTCCACCTTCTCCATTCTTTCTCCTGCATTATTATGTTCTCATTTGCACGATCCCTCGAGGTATGATTTTTAATTGCTCGAAACATTCGTTTTCATCTCCATTGGGCATTGAACAATTGCAAAAGTTTCGTTTTGATGGATGTAACTGACTGTCAATTTTTTTTTTATTTACTCCATATTTTTCGATCTTTATTCAATTTTACTTCCTCGTTTTGCTGTTGAGAATTTTTGGAGAATTGATGAAAGAGGAGGGTTAACATTCGATAACGGTAACGGATATTTCAGAGTTAAATTTCGAGCCCTAGGGTCATTTAGATTGAAAACGATAAGAGACCATGGTTCTCGACGATAGCGACCATCTCTAAAGTCAGCTTGAGGCTACTATTATCTTCAGTCTGGGAGACCATACTAAAATGCATGAATCTCGTCTCAATAATGCTGAATTGCCTTCGAGTACTGATCTAAATTTTTAGATCCATCCTACTATCGTCGAATTTTTTGGACAACTTCGAAATTCGGAGAGTCAATTTTCCTCGTAATTGAGAACTTAATTCACAAGTTTAATTTCTTGCTTTAACGTGTTTTATGATAATCTTATCGCAAATGTTGATGTCCATGCAGTTGGACATTAACGTGCATGATGGCAAGTGGGAATAATTGGCGGAATAACTAAAATTATACGACATGGATTGGCGGAATGATACAGCTTGAAATTTCGCCTAGCGGGTAGGGCAAAACCGATTAGGATCTCTACTAGTCGTGAATATAATAAACCTCATACGTTTTGAAATAAACCAGTGGTACTCGTCTGTCTTATGGTCTCTACTCATTTATGTCTATAATATTCATGTTATCGCGATGTTCTAGCTTCCTGTGATAGTTACTAGTACTCTTGCTATACATATATAAGAACAGCCTTGAAAAAAAAAAAAAAAAT
>JABSMS010070350.1:0-20305 GCA_018902275.1 Aleiodes sp. PSUC_FEM 10030003
GGGAGATCATTCCAATCACAAGGCGGCTGGAAAAGCACACAAGCATAATTTGAATTCCTGAGGGATAATATTGCCATTTCTTTAACAACGAACCGATAAATGGGGTGTTGAAACCCTTGAATATCGATGATGAACATTTTGCATTAACTGTTCCTATTCTCACTTTCACGACACGAACATTCCGAGCGAACTGAGTGAAAATCACAAAACCAACTCTATATCAACTACATTTAGCAAAAGCAAAGATGGTGTCATCTATGAATTCCGAGAAATGATGAAATCATCCTCCTTAAATATCGATGATGTCATCTTACCTCGGTGGGGATGAGTCATCCGATGACGTCATCGTTCCGAATGTTCTAGAACGTTCCATGGGATGACGTCATCGTTCGAGAACGTTCCATGGGGTGACGTCATCGTTCTAGAACATTCCGCGACGCTAGCGCCATCTGGTGGTCGTACAGAACTGTGGCCCAGAACCCGCTCTATACCTCTACTCCCCTACTATAAACGATTTTTCTTGGGAGAAGAAAAATATAGAAATTATTACTCGACTGATGAAAGTGGACTCATCATTGATGTTACCGATGAGACGTCATAAAATGGAAAATCCGGGATTAATGGGAGGTCGTAAGAAATGAATTTCTTTTATGTTCTTTTCAAATTAAAAGAACTGTTTTTCGGTGAAGTTAATGCAGTTTTTTTATTTTTCGCTATTTCATTGGAAAGATTGGAAATTTTTTGAATCAAAAATTCATGGATGTCGAGAAAAACAGAAAGTCGTATGTGCATAATTCTTGGTGACAAGAATTTTTCTGAAGAGATTCCTGGAAAAATATTTCTCAATTTTTATCTTTCTTAAAAATTTGAAAAAAAATTAAATCAACGCTCTTTTATTATTTAGCAAGAAAAAATGGCACTTACGCCCTTTTGATTCTCGGGCGACGATATATTTCTTGAATTTTCATAATAATAAAAAAAAAAAGAATTTTCAACGAAAACGAAAATAATTGATCTAAAATTTAATTATTCAAAGATTCCATCAACTCCATCGATTTTCTCCGTTTATCAACGCCGGCAAGACTTCTGAGTACGAAAAAATAATCCCAAACGATTTCTCACAACTAAATAGACTAAAAGTTTTTAACTATCAATTAATTAAAATAAAAAAAAAAACATTAATTACAATAGCGTGAATGAGATTCGTCGGGGAAGTAGAAAGATAAATGAAGACCTCAGAAGCAATTCGAAAATTTTCAGTTGTGAAATGCGCAGACGATTAGACCTAGCCCGAGCCATTCCTTCCGTAAAAACTTCTTGACTTTCTCAATCCGGGAGACTACTATTCCAAAGACGAGTGAAGAAAAGTAAGAGATAAACGTTGATTATATAGTTTTGTACGTCGAAAATTCGCCAATTTTCCTTCTTGTGGAAATTCCCAGTGGATATTACGCCTTAATTAAAGAAGATTTCAATCTGGCAAACTCAATTGTTCCGAAAAGTTTTGTGCACTTGATAAAAAAAAAATTATAATATTATGAGACGCTTTTCCCTCGTGCAAGTGAAAATTCACCGAGAATTGTCTGCTCGGGATGTTCGAGAATAGAAAAATCAAGGGAAGAGAGGGAGAGAATGAGGTGGAGAAAAGTGGACGGAATGTTGGTGAGGAAAAGAGGAATAAAAAAGTGATAGACTTGTGCAGTTTTCTGGGAATATTTTTAGCATTTTGCGGCCTTCGCTCGTCAATCATTTCTCCCGAAAGATCCTATTTTCCGGTATCTACTCATCCACGAAATTAGACAAAAAATATTGAGTGCATCATGGATGTTAAAAATAGAAAGTGGTCTTCCATTAAAATTCTCGAGGAATTTTTAGCTTTTAATTAATTATTTTCAGAAATAAAGCAGCGGTATTTCGAGACAGATTGGAGTGAGGAATTTTTCAATGTTTTTAATGGAAAGCCAGGAAAATTTGATATGGAAATGACTATGGTAAGTTCAATTTTTTCCATTTCTTAATAATTTGATTTTTTAGCCGAAATTTGAAAGGTAACAACTTCTCATTTTTCGGAGACTTCAGTTTTTTGCGAATATCTCCGGTTCTAATCATCGCAGCACGTTGGGGTTGGTCGCGAATGAAAACTGAGATCATTTCCCATGGATTTCATTCATGCTCAATCAATTTTAATCAATTTTTCAACGGAATTGATGAAATTATGGGCTAAAAACGTTTTTTCAGAGAATTGGATGTATCTTCGCCAATTTTCGTGTAAAATTGATTCCTAAAAAAACCAACCGATAGAAAATGATCTCAGTTTCCATTTGCAACGATTCCCAACATGCTGCAATGGCTAGGACCAGCGATATTCGCAAAAACTGAAATTTCAGCTAAAAAAGGAACTCACAAAAAAATTCCACTTATTCATTTTTCTGCGTGATTTGCCTCGAAAAAATTCGCCTCCACAATTTTCATTAGCCAGCCCGTTTTACCCCATCTTCACTCCTTATTATTATCCGAAATAAAAATGAAAATATTACCTTGATCGTCGCGTTGTCGGATCTTTCATAACCATGACTTCCGTGATATCTCCATACTTCGTGAAGTATTCCCTGAGGCTCTCTGTAACAATAACGAAGCAAAAATACATCAATTAAATCCACAAACAGTAATAAACGTCTGTCAATAATACCTCCCTATCACAAATTGACTGAAGTTCAGAAGAAGAGAGAAAGCGATAGAAAAAAAGACAAATAGAACCAAATAAAACGCATATTCTTGGAGCCAAGAAAATAGAGAGAAGATGAGAAAAAAGTGGTGGTAAGGGGCTGGAAGTTGCTTTACGAGAAAATAGATTAACTCACAACTTTTACCCCTTCGACGTAACTCGCCGACGCGAGACGTTTTCCTTTCCTCCCTATTCGCCGTAAAAGCCCACGAAACGAGATTCGAGATTTATCGTTGAATCAAACTCGAAAGTCGTTAGAGACTTCCTTTCCCCTCTCGTGTCGTCGATTAATTTGCTCTTTCGTTAAACGCTAAGCCCTTGAAAAAAAAAACTCTCAAGAAATTTAGTTTTTTTTTGTTTTTTCACTCATCCACTTCTTTTTCACATTCTAGACATAATAAAAAAGGAATTTCCGTTTTCTCAACTAGAAGTTTTTTCGATTTTTTTCCTCTTCTCATTTTGTGGTAGTTTGTCGGTGTAGTAACGTCGGGCTGAGAGGGCACGCAAGCATTTTCCCACTATCCCACTCACATTGTAACATCCGTGGAGCCAATCGGTACCACACTCAACCAATTACCCTGAAACTTTCATAATTGCTGCTGGGGGCCAGTTTAAAACCAAATTAAAAGTTTGATTTTTCAAGATATATCCAAAACGAGAGAGAGAGAGAGAGGAAGAGTCCATCTAATTTTTTCTTTTTTCCTATTTGATTGGCTGAATTGCACGCGATTTATTGATGAGACGCCATTTTTATATCCACCCCACGAGGTTGCACATCCTCCTTTGGTGATGAGTCATCCTCAACAAAGACAAAAAGTTCGATACGATTCGATCTAATTGCATATTAGTCGATACGAACAAATCTGCGGTTAAATCTGGGTAGATAGGACGCTGCATCTGTTTTAAGACCTCTAAATTACGAGATCTACACACATCTGATTATCCAAATCAAATCAGATCTAGTCAGATGCAAAAACTACCTGAATAACCCATAACTTATAATCAAAAAATCCCTAAAAGTCAAATCTGACTACCAAAATTCCCCGATAAAAGACCAGTTCATTCAACTACAAAAAAATTATGTTACGGTTTACACCCAAAACCCATAAACCATTTCTCCAATCTCACCTTAACCCCTTGAAGAGCTCAAGAAAATAGGAAAAAAACCTCTCGTCTCTTGTCGTCTGTGTAACTTGACGCCCTCCTCCTTCCTCTCTTTATACCCAGAGGCAGTACGTTCATGAACGTTTAATATACATACACGTGGGGATCACAGTATCAACTCTTTCCAATGGTATCCAACGATGCTGGCAAGAGGTAGTCCATGCTAGTGGAAAAGCGAGAGAGAGACAGAGAGATACGAAAGCCAAATTCTGGCTGCAAGCCAACATGGCCAAGCTCCAAATATATCTTGCACCCTATCTAATTATACGCCGCTTTATCCAGGCATCCCTCCCTCCTCAATTCTGTTCTCCTCTCCGCCCTATACCCACTTCCACTCTTGTCCTTTGCTGAGGATCCTCGTAATGTACAATAGTTACTAGTTGTTATATATGATCTTAGCCTTCTCCATTCTCCATCTCTCTTGCTTCTCTCGATAAAACAAGGAAGTATACGTTTTTTTGGGGGTTAGCATACACTATCTCTATTGGATATTAACCAGTCCAGATGGATTGAATTTTACGATGCATCCTCAAGTACTATCGTTTTTCACGTAAATTTTCGGGGAAAATAACCGTAACTTTATTATTCCAGAGATTTTTATCAGCGAATATAGACTTTTTCAATATAAATAATTCATTGATTTCAAGCTGCAAACAGCTATCTGATTACAATCTTCTGTAATGGTTAAAGAAACTGCCAGATCCTTGGCATCCTACGCTCTACGTTCATATTTTCCCGCCAAAACCAATTCGACAGCCGATAGCAATTCAAACGATTTCTCTCCAGTCAATGAGATTAGATGAAGAATATCGACAATACAATTTGTCAGATTTTATGGAGAGTAGCGCCATCTTTGCTCTCCCATGAAATTCTCAATAAAACAAAATGGCTGATTCAAGAATCTCAAATAAAATTTAACGATTTCACCATTACCGTATTAGGAAATACAAATTAAATTTCTTTCTCCTCGTATTAGGAAGAAGCGGTGAATTCTTGTTCAAAACGTTGGGTATTTCCAACCACCTCCTTAAAACTATCGACGTCTCCTCACTTCTGTCAGTGCTCCTCTCGTTTCCACGTAAATTGATGGAAGCAATTTCATTGTTAGGACCGACCGGTATTCCTCCATTTCTCTCTCTTTATTTTTTCCCCGAACACTTTTAAAACAGAATTTACGACAGTCGTTTCCTTAATTGCGCGACGCGCGGCCGCGACTTATTTTCACCGTTCTGATCATACTCCTCTCTCCCTCTCTCTCGCTATATCCTCCGTGTATTCTCTCCGGAGTACAGAAGAAGAACTGTAATGGAAAGGGTATGGGGCGAATGTTTTTTTGGACGGTTGCCCTGGCTCCCGGTGCGACTGATAGCCCGTTGAATTTTTTTCGACGGTCCAACCTCGCTTCCGGGATTTCCACGACAATCGAACCGAGTCGAAATTACCCGTCGGTGCATACTGGAACCGTCCAACTACCATTTCATATACCCTACCCAATTCCCTCTCCGCTCCCTTCTCGTCCCTGTTCGACGTGTTTCACCTATGTGCACACGCTTTATAAATTACCGAAGGGGAGTAATTATTTTATTAGCGTAGACGACACGACACGCGACAGAAAACAGAAGAGAGAGATACGGGGTATTTCGAGTTCAGTGGCGCGCATACGAGTACCTGTGCGATTATATCGTGATAAGCTCGATCGCGTTACACGCTGTCCTGATCCGCATGACACTGGAGAAGGAGGGGAATGGGTGAATGATGGGGGAAAGAAAAACGAGGGGTTTCGAAGGTTGAAATAAAAATGAGTCTTCCAGTCGAAGTTTAGATTTTCTTTCGTTTCTTTATTGATTCTTTCGATTTTTCTCTTTTATTAGATTTCGGACACTGGATTCGAAAACCGATCTGGAGCCATCAATCCACATGATCGGTGTTGTAGATACCTGATGTTTGGAAAATAATGTTATTAAATAAATGAAGAAGTGTTTAATTGAAAGTGAACGTTTTGTAAGTAATCCAATTAAAGATTCGATTATGAAAATTGAGGATAAAATTGAAACGAGTGGATAATTCATGGCCGTTGAAGCTGAATACAGAAAATATGAATTCAAATGATGCTGTTGAATAATTATCTTTTTGCACAACTGATGACCTTGGAATTCGGAATTTTCCAATCGGCATTTACAGAATTATTTCTTTTACCCTTAACCAACGCTTCGTCAAAAATATAAAAAAGCAATAATTAATCTCAATTTCACCTCAATTCCATCGAACTCATCAAAACTCCAACAGTGAAAGAATGCCTCTCTTCAAACTCCTTTCACCAGATAATCTCGATGAAAATTTCGCAAATTGATGCCTTCAATTTTCCCAAATTCGCTTCATACATCAAACACCTTACTTCGGAGAAGACAAAATAGAATAATGCAGGAAGAAGTAAAAAAGATGTTTTCCAAGCCAGCAACTCCTCACAGTCTCACGCTCGAGCGAGAAATCCATAAGGGAACTCAAGATTGCCCACCGAAGCAAATTCGAGGTTACTTTAGACCTGATTTCCTTCCTTCCTTCCTTTTCACTTCGTTTCTCTATGTATAGCCCCGTCCATATTGCCCCACCACAATCTATCCCACCAATTCTCATGCTTGCAAACCAACCTACTCCAAAGAGTAAAAAGAAATAAAAATCCGAAAAACGGAAAAGAAGAATACTCCTTCCTACTCTGCCTATCTTATGGCATCGAAACATATTGGTAAAGTGCACGAGGCGAGTAAGAGCCGTGGGTTTTTCATTCAAATGAGATCCTTCCAAGTTTCTCCAAGATGCGATGGAGGCAACCAGAAGAAGAAGAAGTGAGGTAAGGGTAAAAAAAATAGAAAAAAAGAAACGTCAAGCCGCTCCGAGTAGACGAAAGAATCAGGCGTCCGCTCGAGTGTTTTTCTATTCAGAAGAGGAGACTCGCATAAAGTTCTATATAGGTTAGATTCTATCCTGTGAAGATATCAAAGAGGTGGAAGAGGGAATGAGGGGTTTTCCCAGAGAAAAAAGGGGGAAAATAGTAGAACAGACAGAATGCCTTTCATTCCGCAGGGCCGTTCATTGAAACGAATGGTCTCGTGCCATCCTTTTTCAGGGTTGGCACCCTGAGGCCCTCAAGATTCTCACTGTACCTCCAGGCCACTTTTCCCCTCCTTCCTCCCCACCGTCATCTTCTTTTCTATCGCGAAATCCAACCCTCGGATTACTTATATACCCACCCTTTCCGTTTTCCCATCTCCTTCCTCTTACTCCAACGAAGAAGGAAACGCGTTTCTAAAGCATCATTTGAATAAATGCAGAGTTATAACCTCCATTCTTCGTTCTCCTTTTTTCCGAGAAAGAATAAATAGCTCTTTCTTTAACAATACTCATGTTCATGGAAATTATTATTGAAGCTTGAAGATATTTATTGACATAATGAAATATAAAAGTCATTCCCCTATGAAACAGTTTCTCGACTTTATCCAGATTCCTCCTTATCTCTAAAATTCTCAAGGAAAGCCAAATAACCAACAGATCGAAATTCAATTTCTTTCAAAACATTTTGCTTCATAATAATGCCTCGGAGGCCTCAATGCCACCAAAGTTATTTCTCCAAGAACAATTCCACGAATCTTTCGATGTACTCTAAACTCCATTTTCTCGAATTTTATTGGCAACATTAAGACGAGGAAGAAAACGAACATAAAAAAAAACGTACGAAACATCTCAAGTTATCTGACGTAGAGGGAAATGAAGACAGACAGTAGTGTCACGTAGGCGGAAAGTATATACACCTGTATCTATAAAGGTCTATCTACAGTAATACCCACCTCATTCCCATCCTCCCGTCTTTCTGTATGACGTTGTGTCTAGTCGAAACCTACCTGGCTGTACGCCAGGTCGCCTCGAGTTCTCATTGGATGCTAGGTGGAGGGATTTCACGATAGTGCATAGTCGGGTGCATATAGTACCGAACAATCTCCCTCTTTACCTCACCAAACTCTCGCTATCTGTCTCATTCCCTCCACTCACTCCAGTAACCCATTGGATGCACACCCGCATTGCAGCTATGGCCAACCATCCCTAATGATGGCAACCACGCAGGTACGAATCCACCAACATTTCAACGTACTGTACCCTTCATACTCTTTTTGGCAAACTATTCCGAAGAGTGTGTAGGAGAGGGAGCAAAGGTGAGAGAGAGCTTCGGTGAATACTTGAGGATACTCCAGACGATGTCATTCGAGTGAGAACGATTATGTACGCGTCATAACCCAGTTTGGTATCGCCAAAAAATTCTTGAGTATCATCGTTAGGAGAAACGAGCTTTTATGGTTAGTCATAAGAACATTTGCTTTTTGTTTCATTAGAACGAAAAATTCGATCGCCCAAGGCGGATGGAATGAAACGTTCTATCTAATCTGAAAGTAAAAATTGAATTGAAAGATTAATCACACCCAGAAACAATTTGCTTGAATAAACAGACTGCTCGTATGTTCGAAATATATAGGTTATATTGAAGGTCCCAATGGGATTGCCGTCAGATAACGTTTTCCGTTCGGTAAAACGAGATAGAGAGGGGAGGGGGCGAATTGGAGAGGTGAAAGGAGAAGGTTTGGATAGGGGGTGGCGGAAGATCCATTCTTGTTACTCGCCTCAAACCCCAGCGACATCTTTAATTCATCGAATGCGGATTGCGGTCTGAATCCTTGATGAGCTTTATTCCACATCCGCGCACACACACCCAACTATTGGTATCCGATGAGGG
This sequence comes from Aleiodes sp. PSUC_FEM 10030003, assembly GCA_018902275.1. Classification (NCBI taxonomy): domain Eukaryota; kingdom Metazoa; phylum Arthropoda; class Insecta; order Hymenoptera; family Braconidae; genus Aleiodes; species Aleiodes sp. PSUC_FEM 10030003. The sequence goes on from JABSMS010070350.1 coordinate 8,670, forward strand.
ATTTCTCATACGATAATACGAAAAAAAATAAATCAAAGGAAGAGTTCGGAGGAAACAAAAAATCAAGAGAACTAAAACCTTTTTGAGATTCACCATACCGATTTTTTTCTCTCTCCATACATCTATCTTTATTCTCTCAACTTATACACTTTTCAATTCGAGTAGACTCTTACTCTCAGGCTCTTTTCGTTTTTATGTATTCCACCAGTCCCATTCTCTCTTCACCAAATAACACACCAACAGACGCACACGTATATACACAGAGACACTCTCACTCCTTCAGCAATCTCGTTCAATCCTTTTCTCTCGTTTCTACCAAGTAATCGAGCGTAAAACTAGCCAGTAAAGATCACTCGGGCTTCTTTCTCTCTGCATCTTACTGGACGCTACCGTCGTCGACATTTTCTACTGTTCTCCAGTGAATCCTTTCTCTTCTTCTGGATTGAAGAGAATTGAATAGGGAAAAAAAGGAGGGGGTAGATAGAACATCAGGTCTCTCAGAAGATTCTTTATTTTATTCCTTTTTTTATATTTTCATGAAGCTCTTTTCATCTTAAATCCTCCTAGAAACCGAAGACTCACAAATAAATGTAGTGATTCTCAATGATATTGAGGAATATTTCATTTCTTTCTAGGTAAAATCACGGTTAAAAATATGAAATTTTCTCCTCTCTGCTTCTGTGAGAAGAATGAAGAGGAAAAAAAATTGGAGAAAAAAAATGTCAAATACCTCGCATCGTTTACTGGCCACCGTCAAGGGACACATACGCGCTCGGACTCGATCGAAAGGAAAACGTGATCGGCTTTTGCTCGTTTCACGATTCAATGATTCTGAAATTACGGTACACAGGGAGAAAGAGGGAGAGAGAGACGCGAAAAGACCCCTTAGGAATTCATTCAATGATTTTCATGTTCATTCTTTCTCTTTACGTAATTTTCTTTCTTCTCATCGATTATTTGCTCTTTTCTACTCTCATTTTTCGTTTATGTGTTCCGGAGAAAGAGACTGTTTCAAAACGACGAGAAATCACTTACGAGTGTCTCTTGGAAAATGTTACGGAGTATGGTCAGATGACGTTTGGCCAAACGGAGATTATTATTGCTCATGTGACAGCCAACGTAGGGGTTTCGAGGGCAATATATAAGACCCCCGGAGGGTATAACCCGAATGTATAGGTATATTATTTGGTGGCTAGAACTGCAAGGATATCTGCCAGGACGTCCTGTGCAGAACCGTATCAAGGCAATTTCCGGTCACCGGTAGATTCTCAGAGAGTTACTGCGTTTAACGATTATCATCGATAAATGACAAGAATCGTTGTGACAGATATGTTATCATGTTTTTGAGGAAAATTTGATATTTGATAGTTCTTATTTTTCCACTATCAGCAAGTGTTTCTTAGATATTAGTAACGGTAGGGGAAAATAGTCTAATTAAGAAATATTGAGCGCTTTTCGAGCTACAATTTTGGTCATTTGTAATTTTTTAAAATCTCTGATATTTGAGGAGATATTTGCGCATGAGCGATTGTGAGTATTTTTTCTCAAGTTTTTGGAATTCTCACGCTCAGAACGGCATATCTCTGCGAATTTTGATGATTCGAAAATACAAAAAAATCTCATTCAATTCCCAATAATTTGTTCAATCTGAGTGCACACTAACAAATAGCTGTTTTCAATTTATTTAAAGATAAGCGGGCAAAACAACAGGGAATCAATGAATGAAAATATTTAATTTTTGAAAAGCAATAAATCTCGTTCTCTATATACATTTAATCTTCATTAACTACTATGATACTTTCGATCAAATGATTTTCACCACTTTTATCAACAATTTTTAATTGAACATTCGAAGCGGATTATCTCTATAATTAACACAGATACAGGGTAGGACGATAAAATAACAAATTCACGGAGCTGTATTTCTACAAAACTGGCAAACAATTGGTTGCACTTTTTTAATGTTCTATTACCATTGTTTGTCGACACATTTTCAATTTAATAATTCTGCATTCTCTTTCATTCACCGGAAACAAATAATTTCCGTGATAAAATGAATCAAATAAAAAAAACAAATTGAAAAAAAAACAAATCACTAGAATTAAAATAGATTCTCTACATCAAATTTTCTCGCTCCAATCACCAAAGCTTCGAAATAAATTGATGAAGAAATTAAATTTCATAATTCCACTCGAGCGAAGAGAATGACTCAGGTTAAATTGAAAAATAATAGAAAAAAATTACTTAAATGTATCTCAATCATCGTAGCCACTGAATTATTACGTGGCAATAGAAAAAGAAAGAAAATAGTAATAATGAAAGAGTGCGACTTAAAGCAACTTGACGGGAAGCACCGCGGCCGGACTCGTGGGGTTTCTTCTCCTCTTACCCTTCTCTTATTCGCTTAATAATTCAAATCTCGCGCTACTCGAAAAATTGAATTTAATAATTCAATCCAATAGGAAAGCCCATGCGATTACAACAGCGATTCTCAGAGTTGGTATGTCTTCTTGTTCTCATACATTGAAAATTTCAATTTTTTTTTCTTCTACTTTAATTCTTTCCTCATTACTTATTCATCCCTTCATTCCTTTATTCAACTGAACTCGCTCTAATGATTTTCCTAGCGCTTATTCTATACATCTCTCCTCATTATTCGAATCAATTCAACAATGTAGACATTTCATTGATTTATTCGCAGTCGCATCGTACATTTATTGATAATTTTAGAAATTTTCCTTCTCGAAACGACTCAGCGACGTCTCCAGTCTCTCTTTTGCGTAGATAAACTCAACTACTTGACCCCTTTTAACCTACAGAGAACTCGACACGCTCGAAATTGAATGAATTTGATGTATCGATGACGTCAAGTATGAGCCAATTCAATATTTGAACTAAGACAAAGCGTGAAACTTTTTTTTCTTATTTTTAATCATCCTTCGAACAATTGCAGTGGAAATTCAACCATTTCAAATTCTGTCTCGTTTTTTTTCTCTTCACCTACGTGTGGATAAATCTGTAATGCCTGAGAGGAAATTTCCCCGAGGAAATTGATCAAGAAAAAAATTCAAGAGATTCAAATTCTGCGAATCAAATATTCAACTGCATGTCTTTGTTGTTAAGTTTCATTTGAATTGCTTCAAGTGGAATGAAAAATATGAGGATGCTATAGAAGGACGAGGATTCCAAAGTCAACGGAATGTGTTAGGTAGAAATTTTTATTCAAATTTTCTTGAGCATCTGCAAACGAGATTCTTTTTCTCATCTAAAACGAGATTCTTCCAGACAAAATACATCGTTCACTCAATAATGTGCATGTAAAATCTTTCAGAGTGACAATTAATCTCATTAATTCACTCAGCAATAAAAAAGAAACAAGAACTTGATACATACGTTATTTGTGTTTTCTGTGTACTGTCAATGCCAAAAAGTATATCGGCATGTTTCCAAACATAGAAACGTATATAATTAGAAATGAAGATGGTGCAGTCTGTCTCTGCCATGTACGCAAGTTGCTAAACTTCCCCTCCACCCCTCTCTCTCTCTCTCTCTCTTATTTCTCTCTCAACTCTCATCCACTTTGGGTGGTAACCCCGAAATGCCAGAAGAAGACCAAAGGCTGCACTTGTGCAATGTCCGATTCGAGGTCCGCATGTGTGTTTCTATCTATAATTAAGATAACCGTGGGTTCTCAACCTCTTTTTGTACGAATTCAAGGTCAATGACCCCATGAAATACCTTATCAGTTCCATAATTTCGGAAAATTTGGAGTAATGAAGATGGGAAGAGGATAATTATGGGAAAAATTTGGTTTTAGAGGAATGGGGTTCATGGATTTTAAGAAATCGCATTGGTTCTGTTGAGAGACCGGGAAATTTAAACTGAAGAATTCGATAATACTTCCGTTTCCATATTATCATCGTCATAGTAACAGAAATTCTCGTTTTTTTAATCAAATAGAGACAAATTTAAAGAAAATAAAAAAAATACAGACAAGTGGTTTGTTTTGGTCATTTTTATTGATTGAAAATTACAATAAAAATTATTTTCCTCGATGCTAAGTATTTTATGTTTTACATCTTTTCCTGCCAACTCCCTTTTCTTTCACACAATATTTATCTAAAACTATTAACACAATTGATTGAACATTTGATATATTTTAATAATTCAAACCTTCAATCAAAATATTTTATGTTTCCTACATGAATAAATTAATGAATTAATTATTCGCAACTTTCTTCAGTACTTTTTTTCATAATATTTATTTGAGATAAATAATTACACGAGATCTTTCTTTCGCAAAAAAAAAATCCAAAACCGCGAATTTCTTGATTCCAAATGTTTCAGAACTCGAAAATACCCAAAGAATTCCAAGTCATCATTATTGTCTCTGACGCGTCCACGTAAATTTATAAATAAGTTTTCAAAATTCGAGTGATTAAATATCGTGATTAAAATTTATTTTTGGTTGTTAAAAGTTCTTTTTTCTTCCCCTCGGACTCTCTGTGTTTATAAAAGTTGGCAAACGATTTCGGCCCCTGGTGCAACCTGGTCCATTAGCCCCGATATCAACCAACCAATTTCAAATGCGGCTTCAACATTTCTGCCGTCTATCAAAAGCCCGAAAGGTTAGAGGCAACGATTTCATCCCCGTTCTCCTTTCGTATTCTCTCTCTCCCTCCCTTCTTTCTGCATATAAATGTATATGATCATTTAAAACATCTCCATTAATAAACTCAACTGGGTTTCTCGCTAGCTATTTTATGACGAGGTCAAATTAGTTTGAGCGTCACATATATAATGCCCCATACATTCGCATTCAATTATTGCTATTTGAAATTGACGATTAATCAATATTAATTCATTGAGCGATTACTCGTCTTGGATTGAAAATACGACGCGAAAAATTCAAAGGTTTTCCCGATTTCATATTAAAAAATCAATTTTTTTATGGAATAATCGAATTTAATAAAAATTGAGTGAATAAATTCATTGAAAAATTTTTGAACGAAATATTTTTTTTTAAACAATTCTAAAAAACATTTACTCTACAATGTTTTTAATGGAAAATAGAAAATTTAATAGTTCCGAACTTGAATTTTTTATAAATCAGGAATTAAACGTAAAAAAGCCTTGAATTTTCATGAATTGCCGAAAATTCGATTCATTGAGCAATCAATTTCAAATGTGTATGAAAAATCATAATTCAATGGAAATTCAACCGATAATTTTTTTCTAAAGTTTCAAATTATTTAAATATTCAAATATTTTCATAACATTCCTCAATAAATAAATTTCGTGAAATTCCAAGCTCACTGAAGTTTGTTAAAGATTCAATATTCCGTTCAATTTTAAATAATAATTCTCCAACAGTGCTTCATCCCTTCGGAGCACTTCCTAGTAATTTAAATTCAAAAAAGTCCAGGCGTAAAAAAACCGCACGAGATTTATTCGACCAAATGAAATATGTATTGATCACTGATAGCATGATACAGATATCTATCTCCCCCCCCCCCCCCAACAGTATTTCGGAAATCTGTCAATTCCCAGGAGTGAAACTACCACAAGTTCGAAAGCTGACCGCGAATAATGCAACAGTCATGTTACCAGGCGAGCTGAATCCCACATTTTCTGAGCGCAAAATCCAAAAGGTTCTCCATTGGCTATTCTCCATTGAAGGATCCAAGCATTTCTGTATCACGGATCTGGATATCCCCACGAAAACCCTCGACAGAACCGATGGTGCAGTGAAGTGTTTTGGCAAAGAGAAGAGGAATCAGTTCGGTTAGACGGAAAGGACGTGTGGCTGGTTAGTTCGATACATGGTTAGGTGATTTTCGGAGGCAAACACATTTTAGTCAGACGAGTTGAGTCGCTTTGAATGATTCTTTATCAGCTGCAGGGAGAGAAATTTTCAACAAAAATTACGGATCCTTTTCAGTAATGAAGAATATTAGTGTTGAGTTGACCGTAGATTATATCGTCGTCTTGGAATCGAAAGGGCGTAAGTGCCATTTTTTAAAAATCTGAAAAATTGAATCTACATTCATTTTTTCATAAGAATACTAACTTACGCCCTTTTATTATCCAAAAAAAAGTATTTACGCCCTTTTAATTCTACGGCGACGTGTGGCTAGTTAGTTTGACACATGTTCAGGTGATTTTCGGAGGTAAACACATTTCAGTCACACGAGCTGGGGCGCTTCGAATCATTCCTTATCAGCTGTGGTGATTACCCTAGAATTTTCCAATTTCTGAGAGTGAGGTCATTATTCATTTGGGAGATTCAATGCTTGGAGCTTCATTCCGAGTTTTCCGAGATTTCCGAGTTTACTTTGATGTGGTTAACTCGGGGAAATTGTATTTCATGGACGATCGGAGGGATTCAATGGAATATTTCAGAGTATTGGGATTATCCAGTGGGAATTAATGGAGAATAACGAGTGAATGATCCCTAGGGAATAGTTGTTGGTGAACTTCGAAATATTGATCAATTCGAGCTTTATTGGAGGATGAGAAAAGAAATTATTTGTCGTAAACAAGTGTGTTTCACGGAGAGAAATTTCGGTGGTTACCTTTGCGGAAAATGTTGACTTTTTCATTTTCGAAGCAATAATATTTTTAGCTACAAGTATTTTTTTCTTACAATTCAGTAGTGAAGAGGTAAAACATGATAAGTCGATTTTTTCGCCGATCTTCTCTTACAAATATCTCGGAAACTAATGGAGATACGCCCTTTGATGAAATTCTGACAATCCATCAAATTCCTTATCTCTACTCAAATATAATAATCAAATGCCATGAAACTTAAATCAGAATTTTTTCCTTCCAAAAATCGTCATTATATCGTTCTCATTTTAACCTTCTCATTCATTTATTTCATCATCAAAGCAAAAAAAACCGAAACTCCTCCATTATTTTTTCCAGCACGTCAGCTTTTTCACAACGTGTTCATATATATATTGTATTTTTTTTTTCACTTTTTTTTGTTACTCCCTCTCGTTTGTGTCGTACATTGTCGAGGAATACTCGGCTATGTGCACCCGATATCGGTACAACAACGGCGATGGAGTCCAACCCTACATTGGAATGGGTGCTGGTAGAGGAAGAGAAAGAGGAAAGGGAGGTGATGGCGTTTAAGCGACAACGAGGCCGCCGGGTTTGCCGTGCGCCAGCGGTTGCGTTTACCCTCGATTTTCCTACACGTTCCCACCGCATATTCCCACCCGCCCCACCCCAAATTTTCACCTCCTACCTACACTTGCCCCCTCCACTGCCCTCAGAACCACAGAAAATATTGGCAAGTGTACGTGAATTAATTGCGTCTGCTCGAATTTCATTTATCGATACAACCCTCTCATTTGTTTTCATCATTTTTTGGCTGTCAAAAGAACGTGTAGTTAATACTACTTTTTTTTTCATCATTTCGTGGGTCGGAGAAGGGCGCGAGCGAATACTGATGTTTCTGTTGGCCAGCAGAGGAAAAATTTATTGGAAATTTTCACGAACTGATAATTTATTTCGTGTCATGTTTCGGAAATGAGGCGAAATAACGTTTTCGGGTGGAGATAGAATTTTTTACGTGTTCTCATTGAAAAGTAGACACAAATGAAAGCAGAGATGATTCCACATCGATTTCATTTTTGTTTCGTATATTTCCGATTAAAACTTAACAAGAAAAATAAAAAGCGATAATCTTCAAATTTTGGGCTAATTGATTGCATTCCTCTAAAAAAAATTAAGCAATCCTGTTTTTCTGGCTTTCGAACCAGAAATTTGTCCGAAAATGATACACTAATCCCTTCCCATACCCCGTTATTTCTACCAATAATAATCAATCCGAAAATATCAGCAAAAAATTTTCATTCCAAGATAAGAAAGAAATTCTAATTATCCGCTCATTCGAAGTTGAATGCCCAACATTTGCGAATCTGATGTTAATTTCTACTGTTGAATACATTTTGGGGTAAGAGAGAGAATGGAAAATTGGGGTATTCAAGAACCCGTGCAATTCATATCGATACTTAGTGAAATCTTGTGAGTGGGTGTAGAGGAGAAGCAAGAAAAGCATTCAAGTGCCAAATGAGGGGCGTCTAAAGCGTTAAATTTTGCAGCGGGGTGGAAAGGGAGAGGGCCGAGGAGTTGAAACCGTCTCTCTCATCATGGGTAGTAAGGTTTTGAAGTAGAGTAGGGGTGTTAGGGTAGTTCGCACTAATGCGGGCTAATAGCGAAGCAGTGGAAAGGACCCAAGTAGCAAAGCTATTCTAGATCGTTAAGACGATTTCACTAGCGACGACAAAGGCTCCTGATTAAACGACAGTAGAGAAAGGAAGAGAGTGAGAAAGGAGAGAAAAAGATGGAGAGCTTGGCTCTCGCATTAGGGGGTTGCAAAATGTCCTAGCCAATCATTGACACTTTGAGGATGCTTCTTCATCATCCACAGTGTCATATTGAATTATTAATCAACGACAAATGGATTTGACAGTTGAAAAAAAAATTGCAGGGCTTCTTTTGAGAATGCTTTTGAAACGAGAATGTTTTTCGTCATTTATGAAGAGATAATTTTTTCGGAAGATTTAATTCTGCGTAAAAAATACAGATTTTTTTAAAAGTAAGTACATCAAGAGGTATTAAATTTAAAAAAATTAAATAGCATGTCGTCGGTTGGTTACTTAAAGAGTTTAGGTTAGTCATGCTTGCCACACTACTATATTCACTTTATTTTTTTCAAAAATCTCCAAAAATTGAATCGACATTCATTTTTTCATGAGAATACTCACTTATGACCTTTTATTATTCAGCAAGAAAAAATGGCACTTACACCCTTTTAATTCTAGGGCGACGATATGTTAAAGTATTCTAGTGCAATTCTATCTTCATTTAAACGTTCCTTCGGATTATCCGGGATCAACAGTCTTCTTCGCAGTGAAGTACATCTTAGCATTTCCCCCTTTCATAAAAATAGAACATTCACATTGACACGAGAAAAAGAAAGAAAGACTAGCAGTGCTTGTCAATTGAAGAATCAACAAAAAGGACTGACTCCGATCGAACATATCTCGGTAATTAAATCAAATAAACCGGACCTTTTCATTAATTTAATTAATTAATTAAATAATCCGGTGGTAATAGAAATGAAGGCGATATCGAAGAAGAAAGGTCAAAATAAAACTGTCAAATTAATGAATCCTTCATGAAAATCGAGTGAAAACTTTGGACTATTAATAAATGGATAAATGGATTAATGAACGTCATCGCCCTAGAATCAAAAGGGCGTAAGCGCCATTTTTTAAAAATCTCCATTCATTTTTGCATGATAATACCAACTTACACTCTTTTATTATTAAGCAGAAAAAATGGTACTTACGCCCTTTTGATTCTAGGACGACTATGCGAATATGACGAATCGCGAATGACAATCTAACCCCTTTAGGATGAATTCCAGCGAAAATTGAAGGAGATTCAATAATGAAACAAAATTCGGAATGAATGTATTGTCGAATTTAACTAGAATAGGAGATAACAAATTGGCTGTGGTAAATTCTAGGGTGTAAAAATCATTCAATCGGATTCAATCTCATTCAGGGCTCCATTCATTCGCAATACCTTTTATTTTCCCCACCCACTCCCCTAAAAGCGCCAATGACACGCACAGGATACGCATGAATCCAATCATCTGGCAGTGGGGAAGGGCTGTTTGAATTCATCGACATCACTTGGTTCGTGTCATCTACTCCCTGATGACAATGACAAAGACTTGGGGACAATGAAACTGCGGTGATGAAGGGAAACACGAGGTCCCCTTCCCGGGATCTCTCCGGATTTTTTTTCTTCTATTCTTTTTTTTGCAGGGCTCTTAAGGAGCACGTGCATCCTTCAGGCGAGAAATTTATAAAGGTCTACGTGACATCCTCAGGTTAGATATATGTTTTTTATGATAAATTTACTCGGGAATTTTTTTCATATTAAGGAGGTTTCGGACATCTTTTGCTCGATTAGAAGTGATAATGATTAATAATTTATTTCAATGCGCATTGAATTTTCATCGGAGGCAGGAGACAAACGAGGAAAAAATTGTTACTACCAATTTTTTAGTTATTTATAACAAAAAGTTGTTGGATATTTTCATCTTTGAACCATATGAATATGGTAACATTATATAGTCGCTCTAGAGTCAAAAGGGCGTAAGTGCCATTTTTAAAAAATCTACAAATATTAAATCTACATTCATTTTTTCATAAGAATACTAACTGACGCTCTTTTATTATTCAACAAAAAAATGGCACTTACGCCCTTTTCATTCTAGGGCTACGATATATTAATAATAAAAATACGCATCTATAAAAAAAATTTTTATAACAATTAATGCGAATCGATTTAAGTTTTCCTTTCATTGAAAGATTCTATAATTTTTCGTAAATCATTTCACTTCAATTCTTCAGACAATAGTTTCCCATTTATCTGCACAAAAATCTAAACTTAATTTCCCGAAAAAAATATATTCATAAAATATTTTCCGCAAAGAACCTCCATTATCCTCACCAACACAATTCCAAATTCCGCCAAAAAAACTCAATAATTCTCTCTATAATCTCATTTTTATATACTAAAAGAGTAAACATGAGATGCTGAAGAAAATGAATTCATATATTCGAAACAAGAGAACATTTCTCTCGACAAAGGTTGAAGGGATTCTAGAATAGGACAAAAAAAATAAAAATAAAGGGGTAAAGTAAACTTGGCGTCGCACTGAGTGGTAGACGAAACAAGCGAGAGGAAGGTGGCTTTAGCCTCTGGTACAGCAACGAATACAGATAAAGTGAGAGAAAGAAAGAGAGAAAGAGCAGTTGGTGGCTATGATGGTTGAAGGTTCGCTGGTGGTTGGTGTTGTTTCAACTCGACCCCCCGAGGCTTTTCCTCCCTCATCTCTCTTTCACCGGCCAACTACCCTCTTGGTCATCTCTTCTCACTTCCATTGTGGTTAAGAGGAGAAAAAAATTACAAAAATCTCATGTAAATTACTATTTTTCATGGCGATTTTTTTTCTTTTATTCTCTTTATTATTTCATCATGATTCAACTCGCGAATGGGTAAAGACAGAAAAGAATAATTTTAAAACGGAAAATATTGCTCTCGTTGAGGTGAATAAATTTGCTTCAATAAATTTTCACGTTTCAATATTTACTGAATTATTTTCTCGGATTTTTATCCTTTCTGAGGGACAATTTGATTGGAATAATTATCGGATAAATTCTCTGGCTAATGAAGTTGATGGATTCTTGGAATTTTTTCAGTTTCATTGAAATATTTGGAGAATTTTAAATGAAAAATTGTATGATAGAATCAATTTCGATGCGATGGTTCTCGAGATGATGAAGCGAATGAAAATTGTTAATTTTTTTTAATTTCTCTTAAACTGGTGAATTAAAATGGTAAAACAAAATATATCATATTAAGTATATTTTATGTTCGGAATTCAGTTTATTTATTTTCAGAACGGAAAATATTAATATCACTAAAAAATAGAATTTGCAGTGTAGACTGAAAGAATAAAATAATAAAATGCATATAAATTTGAAAACATATTTCCGGATATCTTTTTTATATATTAAGTATATGATAAAAATATACATAAT
>JABSMS010070361.1:0-20300 GCA_018902275.1 Aleiodes sp. PSUC_FEM 10030003
TCGATTTACGTAGTTCAAAATTTTTTTCATCGATTTTTCAATTTTTTATAGGTCATTTTGTGAAAATCAGTTTTTGCTCGACTTCGACTTGAAAAATCGATTTAAAAAAATTTGAATTACGTAAATCTATGGGAAATGAGCTCACCTTTCATCTGTTTTTTGAGTTCTTACGCTACGACTAATAGAACCTGAGATATTCCTAAAAAAAGTGATGTTTTTAGATTTTGGAAAGGGGGAGCCCTTCAAATCTTGACCAGAAAACTCGAATTTTCTAAAATATCAAAGAATTAATCTTTACACATGTTTTCCACTTGAAATTTCCTCCGCTTTCCAATGGAAGGATCTAAATAAACCTATCTTCGATATTTTCGCCGATTTATTAAAATTTTCATAATATATAACATCAAAACTAGAGTGTGTCCATTTTATCCCACCTTTCCCTACAGATGAAGAGGAAAAAACACTTACAGTCTCTTCCTCGGACCATTTTTTATCAATGCCTTTAGGTACTGGACACTTGACGAGTGCTTGAAGTGCTCTACCAGGATCATATCCAGAATCATGTAGTATATCGAGTGCATTAATTGTCGTATCGTCTCTGGATGCTGCAACGCAACCATCATCAGGGGAACCTCCATCACACATGCCAGCAAATGCTGCCATTGATCGTGCAGCCCTCAAGTACATGAGGAGATCTCCGTCTAACGACATTGCTGGTATCCATCTTAATTCTTCTCTTTCCTTGGTGAATTCTGGATCTGGTAGTAGTTCAGCTGGTGGGACGCCCGGCCGGTAGTCAGGCAAACGGGCCTGGCAAGAAACCAACTCCTGTACACCAGAATTTTATGGGTTTCGAACGGCGGTTAGCACAGATGCAAGCGAGTTAGTCATTTTTTTCTGATTCGATTTTTTTTTTTTTTTTTCATTTTTTTGAAAGCTTTTGTGAATGTTTGAATGCTTGATGGGAATAAACGCACCACTGGGCTTGATTGGAGCAATCAGAGATACATTTCACCGTGACTATCAACCACTAAGAGGCTATATTCTTTCGAATTCATTGCTTTCCCCGTCAACCTGTTGCTAGTGGATGATTTTGGAGTTCGAAGGTATGAGGAGATTAATCTTAGGAGGAAAAAAATATCAAGGAAATTATGAAATTTTCCTCATTTATTTTTTCTCTTCCTCTTCACTCCAAAACTACGAGAAGTAAATAAATAACTTGACAGAATTATTTTTAAATATTTCAAATGAATCTTTTTCCCGCTCGATCGAAATATTTACATGAAAACTACCTCCCACCACCCACAACGAAGAGAATCCACCGGAAACAGGTCAACGATAAAAAACCTCCAAACCTCACAACTGAAAAAGGAATTAAAAAAACAAACGCCCTCTCTAATCGGTCCAACAAGCCTCAACTTTTTCGGTACGCAGAAAAATCCATTAAATTGAATTCTATTTACTCAAATTACCAGAGGTACTACACTGACAGTGACAATGAAGGCGAAACAATGATTCTTTACTTTTTTTTTCTTCTTTTCTGATTGAAAACAATTGGTTTAATGGAAGATAAATAAATTTTGAAAATTTATATTTCATAGGATTTTTCTTATGAATTTTAAAAAATAATTAATTTTATATTTTTGATTTGTTGCAATTGAATTTATGCCAAACCTGGTGCGATGGACCGACCCGAATCTCCCCCTGGGTGCCGGCGGACATCTCCCCCTCCTCCGAAGCTCCAACGTCTTTCTCCAGTGTTATCGACTGGGTTGTATTCGATTTCTTGTATTTATTTTCTCAATTACGTTTTTTTTTCTTTTTTTTCTTTTTTTTTTTCAAATTTTCTATCCAACCCCTGAACCGATTTAAATAATTTCCATGTAATAGTTACAACAAAATTATTGTAATTAAAAAAAAAATAATAATAATGATGAATGAAAAATATATATTAAATGTACAACATGCGGGCCGAAAACTTAAAGATATAAAAATAAACAATTGAATTGTCTTTTTTTGCAATTAAATGTGGTCATTAGTCACGGTGAAAGGCACAGAGAGGCCCCACATATGGAGAAAAAATCGAGAAATTAAAGATTCTAAACTAAAGAAAAGGAAATAATATTTTTCCAGAAAATTTATTTCTTGAGGGGAGGAAAATATTGTGAAACGTGATGTTGGATTCACGGGGGTTCTCAGAGGGCTCAGAGTAGAGGAAAAAAAAATTATCGAAATTGTGGGGAAGTAACGCAGGTAATGGGAAAAGAGAAACTTAATGAAAAATCAACACAAAACTCAAAGTACGAATTTTTTTCATTAAAAAATAGGATATTATAGCTATTCAGATGCTAAATTGGCTCTCAGACAAGATGAAAAACTTACTCGTGAGCTACTCGTGTTGTTGGTGATGTGTTTTTAGCATTGTTTTCCAGTGTATAACACGCCAGGAGACTCTGGTGCTCCAGACACGTGATCCGATGGAAAATAAATCACTGAAAAATGCCCCCAGCTATGGTATTATTATTTTTGACAATTCTTTCGGATTTGGAGGCACAATTTTGGATTTATTGGAATTTTTTCAGCAACAACACGCACTCAGTGGCCACAACACCCAAACGCAGCCATCTTGTACTGCGTTTTGTTTCGTTTTTCTTTTGTGGGGGTGCGTTCCAATTCCATTATTCCTATTTTTAATATTTTCGAGTGGTTCGTAGGCTTCCGGCGTTTCTCACAAGTGAAATCTCCACTGTTGAGAAATAGTTGGAGGGAGGTATAATGAGCGCCATTTTTATCAAGAAATTCAATTTTTTGAAAAAAAAAATCTTCAATTGGAAACTTTTTTTAGAGGTTTCTTTGAAGTGCAGAGGGGTGTGGAAGAAATAGTAGCTCTTCTCAAAAGGAACTAATTGTGCAGCGAAGAAAAAAATTTATTGAACGTCAAAAATTCAAACCCTACATTAATGAAAACAAATGGTAATAAATTTTTGAAAAATAGTACAAAGATTAAAAGAATTACTCACATTATAAACAATTAAATAGGAAAAATGAACTTACCTAATAAAAAATGGTCTTCAGAATTAATTTCATTGCATTGAAACTGGATAATTATATGGAAGAAAGAGATTTCATCAAACTTTTAAATTTAAATTTACTTTTAAATTTAAATTTATGACCCTTCATAATCAACTTGAGACTGATATAGAACGCCGGCAAAGTCGCGCTAACGCTCAACAAGTTGGCAAAATCAGAGTTACTATTGGTCAATTACTTTTCGAATCCCTGGTTCCACTCATGCACAACCATTTTCTTCTTGGAAAACATCAAACGTAAAAAATACAGCATTTTTTTAATCGTTCGATTGATTTGAAAGTATGCATTGAAAAAAATAAGAGAAATCTATGAAATACATTTTTAACTATTCAATACACTCACCTGATTATTAGCGCGCATGCTTTAAATATTTCACAACTCAATCAGTCAATTGGCATTCATTGAAACACAAATTAATTCATTTTAACAATAAGAAAAATACTATAATAAAATACATGATGGAAGAATGCATAAAACAAATGATCCGACGAATAAATGAATATAAAATACTTCAATGGACTTGAATTATAAAATCTTTCTGTTCCTCCTTCAATCGATTAAAATTTTTATATACGTGAATCATTGGGAAAATTAATTTTAAACAAAGCCTTATTGAAAACGATCCTGTCAATTTTTATTTGGAATTAAGAGTGAAAAAAAGACCATATTTTCTATATTCTTAGAAATCAACCAAGGGAATAGGATAACTGAGCCCAAATTTTCCATCTCTGCATAAATAGCAAGAGAATTATTCTCAAATTATCATACAATAATCACAACAATTTCATTGATATTCCTACTTTTCCTCAAACTATTTATCTTATTATTAGGATTGAGATTTTCTTGACACGAATATTCTTGTGCAATTTTCTTCTTCTCTACACGTTATTCAATCCCAAAGATATTTCATAATTTTCAGAAAAAAATTAATTCAAGAAAATTATTTTGTGCTGCCATCACTTATTTTTTTTGTTCTTATCAAACTTAAAATGCAAAAGAAGGAATGTGATGTGTCAAGGTATTTTTTGATAATGATTCTTTTCTCTTTCCGAGCCATTCCATAGGCTTTCATCATTTTTAAACTGTGTGAAACTAATAAAATGATTATTTAAACATACTATACACAAATTCTGATTCTACGTATTGCTGTTGATTACTTTTTGTTTTCGACTTTTAAATTATTATTTCATTGCTTCAACAAGAAATACCATTATCATCTAATCATTCTACTAATTTGTCTTATTGCTGTGCATTTTTTCACTTTATATGATGAATTTCAACAGAAATTTGTATCTAAAAACAAATTCCATGTCCATCACTTGACCAGCTGTCGAGGTACTGAACAACTTCAACGGATATCTATCATTATTAGTATCATCATTAATATTAATATTTATTATTATTCGCGACGGATTAATTTTGAATGCATTCTCAGACATTTCATTTCATACTTTTTCTTCTTCTCTTTCACTCAATTGTTTTGAAAGTGATCCAGCCGAAATTAGTTGTATTGCTCAGGTAAAACGTAAGAAATATCATCCCAGGGGTGTCGATACAGTCCTTGTTTCAATCTCTTCTGGTCCATGTAGTGACCTAAAATGATAAATCAAAATTAAATTTTCATGAAATTCAATTGATTTCTCAAAACTATAAGTTCAGTACATAACGATTTACAACTTACCAATGAAACCTATACTTCTTCCTAGAACAAAGAGGCTGTTGATGGCACCGATTTCAACATATTCTTGAGCTTCTTCTGCAGTGAATGTGCCAGAATGTCTGAGCATATCGACAAACGCACAGGCAATTATACCGTCCACATTGAGAATGAGATTTGGTTTTTTGCTCGTGGTTATTTTCTCAACTTCGAGGGCATATTCAACGAGAGGTTTAGCTGGGAAATTTTCCATTACATACTCCTTGATTAGCTTGACTCTCATGTCAGGATTATTGATGCTTTTAATTCTGTGGCCAATTCCCATTATGAGTTTTCCCTTCTTTCTTGTATTATTAACGAATTCTTGAGGATGCAATCCAGCATCATAAGCCTCTGAGAACATTCTAGCAGCTCCATCAAGAGCCCCACCGAATCTATCACCAATAGTTAATAATCCAGATACAAGTGAACTGACAAGATCTTTTCCTGCACGTGCACAAACAATGGTATTATGTGCTCCGGAAACAGCTGGCCCATGATCAGCGGTAAGCATTAGAGACATTTCTAAAAATTTACAATAAGTCGGTTGAAGACACCTCTGGAACCAGAGTAATGAAACAACTCCTCCAATTCCAACATTCTGCTTGAGAACCTCAGTAACAGGCATTCCAGCATAGAGTAATTCTTGCCCTCTTTCATCACATATTGAAGTCATAAATGATGCTGGCTTTCTAATCAAGCCCAATTCCCTGGCCCAAGAATAGTCCATTGGTACTGTTGGTGGTGGTAATTCGGGTTCTGGGACAATAACACCATCATTCACCAATGTTTCATAGACAGAATGAATCAAATCACCAAGAGTATCAAAACTATCAGGAACATGTGCACCAGCTTTCTTGAGTGCTTCATTCTTTGCTGACGCTGTCTCTAAATTAGTATGAGCAATTGAACCAGCATGTCCAAATTGAACTTCGGATTTAAACATACTTGCACAAGTACCAATACACCACGCGACAAGTGGCTTTGTAATTTTTCCCGTTTTCAATGCTTCGCAGACCTCGTACTCCTCAATACCACCAACCTCACCCAATAAGATTATCAACTTGGCCTGTGGATTATTTTGATACCTCATAATGTGATCCATGAATGTTGTACCAGGATATCTATCACCTCCGATGGCTACTCCCTCCAGAACACCATTCGATGCTTTTGAAACAATATTATTGAGCTCATTCGACATTCCACCAGATCTAGATACATATGCAACACTTCCAGGACGATATAATTTACTGTGTAAAATATTATCCATCATTCCACCTGTATTACCAATTTTGAAACAACCAGGTTTAACGCCACCAACAGTAGCTGGACCAATTATTGTAACATTCTTTTCATTTGCCATGAGAATTAACTTTCTGGTCATATTCTCTGGGATTCCCTCAGCAATAATAGCGATTGTACGTATTTGAGGAAATTGAAGAGTTTCAAGTGTACTTTCATATGCAGATCTGAGACTGGCGAAAGTAACCATTACATCAGCATCGGGATGTTTACTCATTGCATCTTTCATTTGCTTATAAACTGGAATTAGTACCTCTTTGTGTCCCCAATAGAATTTTTGCTTATGATCTCCAACAAATGGATAAACAACAGCTGCAACCGAGGGTACACTTCGTCGACAGACGAAATCAAAGTCAAGCATACTTTGTACAGCTCTTGTTTGCATTCCCCAAATTATAGCACGTGTTTTATTACTGAAGAGCTCACGAGCGACACCGGGACCATCTGTTGAATCTACAGTTTTAAGTTTTTGCCGTTCAAGGGATGGTGCAGTAGATGTAGAGTTAATCGAAGGTGACGTAGGACCAACATCTTGTCCAGAAGGAAGTAGAAAATTTGCTGTGGAAAATTCTTGAGCCTCAGGACTTGGAATTGGCTTTTTACCCATTGCCATTGCACAAATAGCTGTCATGTGTGTTTCTGGCCCGAATACGTGGACTGGAATGCCTAAACGACGACCTACTTCTCTTATAATACGAAGTCCCTCTTGATAATTCGGCCCAGCACGTCTTACAAAAATTTTTATATCATGCTCAACCAATTTTGGTTGAAACTCTTGCAGTGCTTTTACTATTCCCTTGAATGTTGCTGCTACATTCGTGAAATTTGCTATTCCACCACCAATTATCAAAACTTTACCTTCTGGATGTTTCTCTTTAGTCATGAGACTCAATAAAGTCTTTGCGTATTCATACGTTTGTTGTTCGCTTGGAGCACCCGAGTATTCTCCATAATTAGCTAATTCCGTTGCACCACCCAAATCGCAGATTGTATCTGAATAGATAACAGAAGCACCACCACCTGCTACCATTGTCCAAATTCGTCCATTTGGATTTAAAATTGTCAATTTCAATGATGCACCTGATTTAGCATCGAGATCAGCTATATATGCCTCTTCAGGATAAGCATCACGGCCAAATGGTGGTGGGTAATCAATTTCTCCCCATTCTGGACGACAAATAAAGTCAGCTGTGGTGTCTAATTTGGCAGCAAGATCAAGAATATAAATTGAGTCGTCAGTAACAACCAGAGGATTTATCTCCATGTATGTAAAATACAAATCAACGTAAATTTGATAAAGAGCTATTATGAAATCGGCGATATCTCCTTTCTTTGAATCGGAAACATTAATCAAGAGTTTCTTCATTATTATTGATTTATCTGGTAATTCTTTACCAACTGGTACATCCAATTTCAAAGCTTTTGCATCGACATCACCCACATCAACACCACCTTCATGATGGAAAAGAATAGTATCGGCATTTCTGTGAGAATAAATACATATGTAAGATTCTTCTTCGGGTTTATGGGGAATAAATGGCTCGATTATGAATGTCTTCAATTTCCCGGTTGCTCTTTCAACTTTTTGATCCTTATTCATTCTCTCATCAATCCATTGCCGAACTGTTGGTAAATCTACATTAACTTTGATCAAACCTAATTTTCCCCGACGTTTTATCAATTGATCTGGTTTAACTACCAATTTTTCAGTTTTTAACCATGGATTCTCAGCAATTATTGTATTCCAATTTGTTTTCTCATCTATTGGAACGAAACGGCATTTCGCTGCTTTCGTATTGATTGCAAGTTTTCGATTTATCAAATCCTTTCCTGTTGCCTCACGAATTGCCTTTGCCGACATTTTTAAAATTTATCTGCAAAAACAAAATTATTTATCACTTTAATTACCAAATTTCTGAAAAGAGAAAACAACTTTCAGATAAACAAATATCAAAATTTCATAAAGTTGTTTTCAAATAACATAGGAAGGTGCTTGTCTTATTATATAAACCTTTCTCTCAATAAACTCCATGAATGATCCATTCAAATAAAGTGAAAAAAATAAAAGAGGCGAATTAAGAATGTCACATGTTTACTTTACTAGAATACATAGCCAAGTATTAGTTTAACGATCGTTCCTCATTCAATTAAGATAGTATATTGTGTGATACGGATATTGAGGAGGCATTTGTGACGTTTGGCAAGTTCCCACGAAACACAAAGCCCCGCTCAGTGTCGAGGTTATTGTGAAAATTTGTAAAAATAACGGTTTATTCAAAGTAGAAAAGTGAAATCACCTAAACTAATAATTTCTTCAAATTTTTATATTCTGTCAATGACATTTCAAAATTGAACACGATTAAGAGTGTAAAAAGTGGATAGGCGGCATTCCACACCTAGGACTTTTGCTTTCGGTGAAAGTGGGTTTACGGAACCAATCGAGGTAGTCATTGTACTGATTTGAAAAGAAGGAAAAGATAAGTGTAAATTTTTTTATGAAATCATGTGATAACAGTGATAAATGAGGTATTTAAAGTTCCTATATCATTTTCAAGTCTATCAGGGTCATCTTATATTTCAAGGCCATTGAATAACTAATTGCAAATAATTTTTTTATAATTTTGAGATTTTCAATATTTATTTTTCTGATTGGCCTGTTGTAAATTATATATTTATACGCTGTTAGTTTATTATTTTCCTCAAAGTAAAATGAATAATTTTTCTTTTACTCACTTGGCAGTAAAAAATAGAATCAAGAAATTTGCGTTTTGAATTCTCGATTACTGTGAGAAGAATGATGCGGTGTGAATGGTATCTCACAACGGATTGCGAGGCGTCCCGGTGACTTTTCGTGTGTACGTATCTCTAATATACGGGTTAATAAAAACCGGCGAGGAGTGCGCGGACGGTGGCGAGATATCGTATGATTCCTCGTAACTGTGCGTTTTTTTATTCTTCGTTTTTCTTCAGCTCTCTCAAACCCCCCACTTTCTACACGATCTACGCTCCAAAACACTGCTTCATCATTCAATGAGGCGATACTTTGCATGTCCACGTGGTGTTAAGACCTAATCGGATGACTTTTTCTTTCATCTATCCGCGCCGATCAAAACGAGAGAAGTAATTACGATTAGCATCTTAATGAGAAATTTTTCTATGCCCTTTGAGCAGATAATGAATTTCTTTCGATTTATTCGGAATTTTCTCCGCATTTTTTGCGAAAGAATACGTCATCTACGTCATTAGTTAATCTAATTCGTAATACGCCAATTATAAATTTTAATTTATACAGCTATTCACGTTTTGCCCACGTTTTTTTAATACGCATGTACTGCCATTCAATTTCCTGTCATAGTTCACTAGTTTCAAGTCGTTAAATTTTTCCCATTTTTTTTAAGTTTTTTATTGTCATGTTTACAGAACTCTGAATGCATAAAAAACAACATATTGAATTTTTTGAGATTAGACATGCCTTCGACGTAGTTTGACACTAAATATTCCATCAAGATAATTGAAGAGAGAAAGGGAAAGATTAATGGTGTGATGTGCATTGACAAAAATAACGCGGTGGCTGAAAGGAAAAAGATGACCTTGAACTCTGGGCGCGTTCTATACAATAGATATACGTATGTATTGTAATACCGAAGGATCAAGAGAATAGATTCAATTCGTAGTAATTCCCGGAAAATTGGATATAATAAGCCTCCACAAATCCCCGAAATTGTCAATATTATTACATCATTCGCAGAAATCATTAGAATAAATAAAAATATATGTACGCATTGGAATAAGCTTGTACGAAAATTTAATATGAAATGAATTTTGATGAAAGCTAATAAAGGGGATAAATAGTAATTGAGAACTGAGGTTATGTTCGTAGCTTAGAAATTTGCAAAAATTATTTATGAAGATTTTACAGCTCTAGTCAACGTAATATTCCCATGAATTGGGTAAAATAAAAAATCAATAGTCACTGAGTGATTCTGATCGTAAAATTAGAACTATCAGCGAATGTAATATATTATTCCTGAATCAGCTATATTAGAGAAGCTACTGCATATGTGAAAGTTTTTTTACATTCTCGATATTTGACTCACCTCCAACGTTGCAAAAATCGAGGAATAATTATCTTATGAATTCCAAAAGAATCGTATATTCATAAATCTTCAAAATTCACCAAAGCTAATGATAATGTGACTCCAAGAATTATTTATCTATAATTGCAGAAAGAGAAATGTCTTGCAGTTTTGACGTATCTGCTAACACGGTATATAATTCACTGAACGCACGCGCTGAGACTCTGACTAGAGAGCCTGAAAGACTGGTGTGTGTCGTCGTATATATGGACTAGTCAATGCAGGTGTCGTACGTGGAAAAAAGTGGGGCCACTTGTTACAACAAGTAGCAATTGTCTATTATTATGCCTTATAATATAAGAATTTTCAAAAATTGAATGCTACGAAATAAGTGAAAATCGTGCAAAATCAATAATCTTTATCCAGTAATTAATATTTTAACTATTCATAAAACCTCTAAATATTATTAGGATTTTCCGGAGTGTTCGAAGCTATACACTTGAGTACACTTTTTATCTGTACAGGAAGTAAGAACAATATAATATTTCGTCAGGCAAAGGAAATTTAAGACAGTACCATTTCCTCAAGCTCGAGTACGGTAATCGCAAAAATTTGAATAAACCGCTTGGCGACTAAAGCGCCACTTTAAGTTCGTGAACTGGCCGCGACGAAATATGGCGATGCAATCATCGACTTAACCTGTCAAAAGGAACAAAGTGAAGTAGCGAGACTACAGATTTTAGGCTCCTGTAGAGCCTGTAGAGTCACAGGCAAAGAAAAAAAGGAACATAAAAAAGAGATATTTTTGGTAAAATTATTTCATGCGTATTTGAATTTATTTATGTTTGGTTATAGTTTACGTGGAATAAAAAATTATAAAGAAAGCACATACTCAGACATATATATAAATAGAGATATATGCACGTATAAAAATTCAATTTCTAAAAATTTGCTACCCTCGGACGCCTTGCTGAGTCAAAAAAGTACGTCGATTTAGTTTGCCAAGGTACAGGCTGCACAAGTTGCTATGTTATGCATCGGATAACATCGACAGGTCAGTATAAATTAATATGTTCCGATATTCCGTATTCCATGAAGATGTTTTTTTGCTGAAAAACTTGAAATTAATGATGATATGCCTCAAAAATATGTTAATGTGATGAGGAATTATAGCGGACAAAATATATACACGACAGATGCAGTTGAACTCCAATTGACAAAGAGAAAAAAAAGAAATATGAATAAATCACCTAGAATGAAATGTAAAATGAAACTCCTTTGTCCATTACTCTGTTTATTTATCATTGCCATTTTTTTTTTCATCATGAATGGAAAAATTCTCGTCAATTTATTGAGTAATCAGGTGGAGGAATTGGTAGAACAAAGAACATGCTCTGGAGTAGTCTTGATATAGAAAACAAAAATGACACTAAAAATTTGCATTTTTTTTGCCGTCTCCCTTTAGATTTTTTGCAGTAATCTCTGAAGATAAGCTCGCGGTCAGCTTTGTGAAATAATTTATAAGAAAGAAAAATTATAATTAATCATCAACACTGAGAAGAAAATTAGCAATAAAGAAAGATCATTAGAGAGACTGGTGGTAGAATGACAAGCCATAGAGGAGGTCATCAGGGTGGTCCCCCAGGTCTGAAACAAATTGATTTAGATCAAATATGGGGTGATCTTCGTGAGGGTATTGAACAGGTCTACAATCGTCAATGCATGTCAAAACCACGATACATTGAACTGTACACTCATGTATACAACTACTGTACCTCAGTCCATCAGCAAGTAACACGTAACACAACAAAAAGTAAAAAAGGACCGATATCAGGTGGTGCCCAATTAGTGGGGTTAGAACTTTACAAACGTCTCCGTGATTTTCTCAGGAATTATTTGATAAGTTTGTTAAAACATGGAATCGATTTGATGGATGAGGATGTATTACAATTTTACACTAGACAGTGGGAAGAGTATCAATTCAGTTCAAAGGTATTAAACGGTGTTTGTGCATATTTAAATCGTCACTGGGTACGCAGAGAATGTGAAGAGGGTCGTAAGGGTATATATGAAATTTATCAATTGGCCCTTGTCACATGGAGAGACAATCTCTTTAAACATCTCAATAGACAAGTGACAAATGCTGTTTTAAAATTGATTGAGCGAGAACGTAATGGAGAGACAATAAATACACGACTTGTCTCTGGAGTTATAAATTGTTACGTGGAGCTTGGTCTCAATGAAGAGGATCCTGGGGCTAGAGGAGCTAATTTGACAGTCTACAAAGATTCATTTGAGAATGTTTTTCTCGAGGACACAGAGAGATTCTATACTCGTGAGAGTTCTGAATTTTTGAGACAAAATCCAGTTACTGAATATATGAAAAAAGCTGAACAGCGATTATTAGAAGAACAAAAACGTGTACAAGTTTATCTTCATCAAACTACACACGAGCGTCTTGCTAAAACATGTGAACGTGTATTGATTGAAAAACATTTAGACATATTTCATTCAGAATTTCAAAATTTACTCGATGCTGATAAAAATACTGATCTTGGTAGAATGTACCAATTGGTTGCAAGAATACTAAATGGTCTTGGTGAACTGAGAAATCTTCTTGAACAGCACATTGCCAATCAAGGATTAGCAGCAATTGATAAATGTGGAGATTCAGCAGCAAATGATCCCAAAGTTTATGTTAACACAATACTTGAGGTACATAAGAAATATAATGCACTCGTACTAGTTGCATTCAGTAATGACAGTGGTTTTGTTGCTGCATTAGATAAAGCATGTGGTAGATTTATCAATAGCAATTCAGTAACGAGAGCTGCCAACAGTAGCAGCAAGTCACCTGAGCTATTAGCCAAATATTGTGATTTATTATTGAAAAAGAGTAGTAAAAATCCAGAGGAGGCAGAACTCGAGGATACATTAAATCAAGTTATGGTTGTTTTCAAATACATTGAGGATAAAGATGTTTTCCAAAAGTTTTACAGTAAAATGTTGGCTAAACGCTTAGTACAACACATGTCAGCAAGTGATGATGCCGAAGCATCAATGATCTCTAAATTAAAACAAGCTTGTGGCTTTGAGTATACTTCCAAGCTCCAAAGAATGTTTCAAGACATTGGCGTCTCGAAGGATCTCAATGAAGCATTCAGGAGACATCTTACCAATTCAGCTGAGCCATTGGATATTGATTTCAGTATACAAGTATTGTCTTCTGGCTCTTGGCCTTTCCAACAATCTTTCACTTTCTCTCTACCCACGGAGCTTGAAAGATCTGTTCACAGATTCACAACATTCTACAGTTCACAACACAGTGGTAGAAAATTAAATTGGTTATACAACATGTCCAAGGGAGAACTTCATACTAATTGCTTCAAAAATCGGTATACACTTCAAGCATCGACCTTTCAAATGGCTGTTTTATTGCAGTACAATGCTGCTACAATGTGGACAATACAGCAGCTGCATGATGCAACACAAATTAAAATGGATTTCTTACTTCAAGTTGTTCAAATTCTCTTGAAAGCCAAATTACTTACGGCACCAATCGAAGATGAAACTGAACTGAATCCAGCAAGTACTGTTGAACTATTTACTGCTTATAAAAAGTAAGTTACATCTATACATTTATATTTGAAAAAAAATTGTCTTTCTCTTTCACACTTGTAATATTATTCGCTAATTTCAGTAAAAAATTGAGAGTCAACATCAATATTCCCATGAAAACGGAGCTGAAGGTGGAACAGGAAACAACTCACAAACACATTGAGGAAGATCGTAAACTCTTGATACAAGCTGCAATTGTCAGAATTATGAAGATGAGGAAAGTCTTGAAGCATCAACAATTAGTTGCAGAAGTCCTGAATCAACTTAATTCGAGGTTTAAGCCAAGAGTTCACGTTATAAAGGTAACGCAAACTATGATTAACCAATAGAATTGCACTAATTAATTCTAATTTTTGTTTTTCAATCTTTTTATAGAAATGCATAGACATCTTGATCGAAAAGGAATATCTGGAACGCACCGAGGGTCAGAAAGACACATACAGTTACTTGGCATGATTTGCCGATGATTAGTTATCATTTTTCCTTTACAAAAAAAAGAATAATAACAGAATACGGAAATGAAAAATAAAGGAAAAATCGTCATAATATTTCTTTCTTTGTGTCACGAAATATATATGATTTTATGGCTATTTTTTTTTTATTCTCATCACAAGTATATCAGTAATCGGTAATGCTGAGAAACCAAAATTCCCTCAAATTCCTTTAGAAAAAAAGAGGGAATCAAATTGGTTTGCAACAGATATCCGATATTTTTTTATAAAAAACTTTGGATAAAGAGGAACAAAATAATAGCTCAAATTGTTAAAAAAAAAAAAAAGAATAACATTTTTGGAAAATGATGGAAAATTTAAATTTGTTTCATTTCTTTATTTTTTTTTGTTGTATTTCTCTCAAATTGTTTTATTTAAAATGAGAAGAAGTATTGAAACTAAAATTTGATTCTTTTTTCACGTCCCAGCCGAATCCAAATTGATATTCTTAAAAAGAAAAAGATGTAGGACAGTGAAAAAAAGTGTTATTCTTATTGAACAGTCTCAGAGTAACAGTGAGATAAAAATGGCATTGCTTAAATGAGTTTAAAAATAGAAATTTTTCTTAATAAATGATTTGATTTGTTTGTCGTTTTCCCTTCTTTTTTCTTATTTTCTTTGGCTCTCATGATGCCATAATTATCTCCAAATACATGGCGAATTGACGTGCATCGATGTTTCGTCACGAGGAGGTAGGATAGAATTGTTTCACTCATGTAAATGTATTTTATTAACAACACATAAAGAAAAGATTGAGAACAATTGTGAAAAACGGAATCAAGTAGAATTTTCAATTTTCCAATTCAAAATTTTTGTAAACTCGTCTTGGTTCAATTGGATTTGTTTGCTGACTTCCAAAAATGCTATTTGTTTCTTCAAATTTTCCACAAGTAAAATCTGTTTTTTAAAAGAATGCAGTATTTCTAACTTTTCTTTTTGAAGACATCTCGACGTATTTGTTTCTTTATCTTTTAATTTTTTTATATCATTTCGCAATTCTCTTTCCTCCATTTTATTACATTTCAAAGAACCTTTCAACTTTTCATTTTCTTCAAGCAGTCTATTCAGACGAAGGTCACTTTGAATTAATTGCTGATTTTTTGTCTTTATTTCTTTGTTGAAACACTCGATTTCCTGCGATTAAATAATAATTGTTAAGGCAACATAGACATTCCAATAAAATGGTTTGCAATGAAGTTTTCTCAATGATTCCACTGAAAAGATGAGGAATCTCTGGTGAAAAACATTTCAATTTTCGCGCTATGACAATGACAAGCCGAGATATTCCCAAAGAATGCAAAATTTTATATACAGAATAAGTAAGTCTCCAATTTTTTGCCAAAACAATTGAATTTTTTAAAATTCCTAAAAAAAATTATTTCGAAATTCTCTCGTCATTTCAATGAAACCATTAAAGAAATCTACTTTCAGATACTTTCAATGCTTTCAATTAATTACATACTTTTCTTAATGATCCATTTTGTCTCGTTTGCTCCTGGCAATTCGATTGTAGATTATTGACCTGTGCTTCCAATTTTCCCACTGTTGCTTTCAACGAATTATTCTGATCGTGAAATTTATCTCTTGTTTCACAATTTTTTTGATTCTCTAGTTCTAAATCTTTGCAGTAACTTGATTTTTTTTTTAATTCGTCTTTAATAGTTTGGATTTCACTGTGCAACATCTGAATTTTCTGTCTCAAAAGTTTAACAACTTGATTATTTCTCGAATTATCGGGCTTCGGAGATGGAATTTCTTTTGGATCGTTCATGCCAGATTGATATTCGTCACTCCTCTTCAAACTACAATGATATTGAATTGCCTTGTATTATGTAATAGAAAATTTGTGTATTTGAAAATAGGGAAAGGTGGGGTGAAATGGCCACTCGAATTGAACGGTTCGAGAAAGAGATTTTCTGATGATTCCATTGGAAAGCTGAGAAAATTTTATTAAAAATACATATGTCAAAATTAATTTTTTTCATTTCTTTGAAAATTCGAGTTTTCGGTCAAGACTTGAAGGGCTCCCCCTTCCTAGAATGGAAAAAATTCACACATTTATTTTTACACATGTTTTCCACTTGAAATTTCCTCAGCTTTCCAATGGAACGATCAAAATAAACCTATCTTTTATATTTCCCTCAATTTCTTGCAATTTTCATAATATATAACATCAAAACTAGGGTGTGTCCATTTTACCCCACCTTCCCCTATAATTTACCTATTCGAGTGTCGGTGGAGAGGATAATCTGCATGAAAATCTTGGAATGCTGAGTTCAAGCTCGACTGAAAACCCATAAAATCCCCAAGATAGGAGTCTTTCCATTGCGTAGAGTTCTGAACAACTAAATCGACGCTCTTCATGATATCCTTAGCTTTATTATCAAGTTCTCTATTCAAACGATGAAATTCTTTTTCTTTGTTCGAAAGATTATCCGTCATTGTTAATACTGAACTGAAGCTCCCTGCATATCTCACAATAAAAATGATATTATGGGTTGCTATGGCGTTGCTAGGAGAGACAGAAGCAAAATAAACAGATCTCGGCTTTATGATAAACTTTTAAATAAATATATTAATTTTTTCCATTTATCTTCGTTCCTATGATCTACTATTCAGAAGAAACTATTGATCATAAATTTTTTTGAAAAAATGACAGCACGAATAATTTCTCAAGGTATTAATATACAATGTTCTCATGTATATTAGATTTAAGATATGAAAGTTTGCATAAATCCTAGAATAATCTTTTTCCCAGCATTGACTGAATACCAAACAGCTCGTTTGACTTTCACAAAAGCAATATCAGACTTAGCCTCGAGGCCTGAAAATGTGGGTACCCTGGAAGGTTTTGGCATAGTCAATCTCCTGGAGCCACTTGTTTTTGATAGAATCTCATCAGTTCAACAAAATTCACTTATCGCATTAGGTAAATTAGCAAACTCCAGTTCTCGAGTAGCACAGGACATAATGGAGAGAAATATTATACCAATACTGACAAAAAATATTGAAAAACAAAACGTACGAATCAGAATGTAAGCGTTTAAAATATATCAATTAATTTGAAAAATAGAGAGAGAATTTTTTAAAAAGACTCTTTTCACCATAGAAATTCATTAAAAAAGCGATACTATTTGTGATCCGTGCAATTTCGAAGCACTCAAGTGAAATGGCTAAAGCAGTAGTAGACTCGGGTGGTCTTGGTGCTATTATAGTTTGCTTGGAAGATTTTGACACCGGAGTTAAGGAATCAGCTGCATGGGCGACTGGATACATAGCACGACACGATAAAAGTCTCGCTGAGACAGTTACTCGTGCTGGTAAATAATTATTCAACATTGATTATCAACGAAAGAAAAAAATCATTCGTATTTCTCAGGTGCAGTCCCATTACTGGTGCTTTGTTTGCATGAATCTGAACTTTGTCTCAAGCAGATAAGTGCATCGGCATTGTGCGATATCAGTAAACATTCTCAGGAGCTCGCTCAGGCTATTGCTGATGCTGGTGCTATACCATTTTTTGCAACATTGATATACAATCCTGATGCTAAATTGAAGAACCAAGTACTTTATGCACTTGCAAGTATTGCGAAACATTCTGCTGATTTAGCTGAAGCTGTCGTAGAGACCGATATTTTCCCACAAGTTTTGATACTTCTAGGGCATTCTGATGAGAATGTAGGAAAAGCTGGAGCTATTCTCATACGAGAAATTGTTAAGCACAGTCAAGAAGTAATTTATCAAAATTGATCCCTTCATTATTCACAATAATCATGTAGTTTCATAGAATTTTTTTCCATTTTCCTATCAAAGTTGGCACAGCTAATTGTAAATACTGGCGGAATAGAAGCACTCATTGAGTTTATAAGAAATACAAAATCCTCAACTAGATTGCCCGGAATAATGTCCCTTGGCTATATCGCAGGTCACTCATGCCAAAGTGCAATAACAATAATAGCCTTGAAGGGTGTATTACAATTATCATTAGTGCTGAATGAAGAAAGTGATTATCATATTCTATCAATGACAATTTGGGCATGCGGCCAGATTGGTAAACACAGTCGGGAACATGCGAAAGCTGTTGCAGAGGCCAATATCTTCCCAAAAATGCTTCAGGTACTGACAGAGAAAATCATTATTCATTCAATTATTTATTCCTTTCGCTCCATCAATGAAACAATTCTTCCAGCTCTACAAATGTAAAGAAAGTACGGAAGATTTGAGGGAAAAAATCGTATTCGCCCTGAAAAATATATTAGACAAGTGCGTAGATATTGAGTTTCTGGAGCCACTTTTATACGCTGCATCTCCGGAAATTCTGAAATACACCTTGAAACAATTGAGCAAGGTAAGGAATAATTTAAATAATGGAATATTATCGATTTTCACCCTAATTATGTTTTTGAAATTTTAATAATAATCATAATTGTTACACATTATTCATGATTAATGAACATTAATGAAAGAATCGTACAAAGTCACAAATATAAATTTCAAATATTCATACAATATTTCGAATCGAACAAAACAATTTTATTCTTTTTTCTTCACATTTTATGATCTTATCTTATGAATTGGCATTATGTCTCAGCGAGTGAACTGTAGCTTATCAAAAACATTTCGTTTTCATTCTAAAAAATTTGGTCAAGCGATTTTTTATGTTTTTTTTTTTATTTTCTATTATATTCATTAGACTTCTACTTTTGTTTTCATTTATTTTCCTCCCAAAAATTGAATCCAGTGCCAGCAAAAACAAAAAAATCTTTCGAAAATACGAAACTGTGAAAATTTTAATTCAATGGAATTCTGAATGTTTGTAAAAGTCAATTTATTGGAGTTTTTTAAAATAATTCCTCAGTCTCAGATTGTTTCTGTTATAACAATGACAATTTTCAGACTATCTGGAGATTGAGATTGTAGATCAATAAGCGTAGTTTTTTTATTTCCTAGAGCAAATATGATTCATAGTCAATAGGTTTCATTGCGACTACATTATTCGAGTAATACGTATATTGCCTGTAAATTTTTCATTCTTTATTCATTTTATGCCGTGCTGATTTAACATTGACATTGTTTAGTTGATTGTACATCGACTGTATATAATTTTCTTTTCTTCACTTATTTTTTTTTCATTATATAAAAAGACATAAGGAGATTAGTCAAAATCTTTTAGAATATCAAAGTTTCAATTTTTTTTAGTGAATTTGAAAGTTAACATACAAGAAAGCTTTGAAGCTAGGAAAGTTCCTACTGTAAACGTGATACTTTATACTATAAATGCAACTCAATAACTCGAATGTTTGCAAAGATGAAAGAATTTCATTCGTCAAATTAATAAAAGTATGATCATTTCCAAAATTTTATATAAAAATTTGATTACTGGCAGTAAAGGAAGACGAACACCATGTACGAAAAACAGAATCAACGGATAATGAAGGAATGCTCATAGTAATCACACAGAAAAAGAAAAATCGTGTTCGTCATAGAGTACAATTGAAGAATTGTAATCCAATTGCAATTGGTATTCCGACTGATATATTGACACATAAGGCATTGTGTTTGATACTGGCGTTAATAATTACTTAATTTAATTGCAGTATCTAAAGATTCTCATACAGTATTTTTCTAATAATTCTTATAAGCTCGGTAAAACAGTTAAAGTATTATAAAATTACTCGCTCTACAATTTGGTGTTTCTGTAGGCATTTTTAGTTACTATATTGATCAATCCAATATTCATTGAAATACGGAAACAAAACTAAAACATTTTCTGCCCCATTATGTTATCGAATCTATATGCAATCAAGGCGAATATTTGACTCAGAGCATGCAATTTGTTCACATTCTTCTGTAAAAAGTAAAAGAAAAATTGTTAAATCAAATTATGGAATGATGAATATTTTACTGTCACATAGAGAGCTCATCGTGATAGGTAACGGAATAAAAAAATTTTATGCCGAGATGATTACCCAAAAACCATAAATGCCGATGGAAATTGTTAACGTTGAAGAAAATGGAAACAATTAA